>JAFLJL010002496.1:0-26032 GCA_018398815.1 Conus ventricosus | reverse complement strand
GCTCACTGAAGAGGAGCGCTTACTTACTATTGTATTTTATGATTTTAATCTGGTTTTAAAATGAACCCCCACGTAGTTATAACGCTTACAGAAATATTTGATGATTTTGGGTGGGCGATTAGTGCAGGAGTTGATAAAGAAGAGTTAAAGACCGTGTTTGATGAATTTATAACAGAACTTTTTGAAAGTTTAACTATACGAGAAAGCGTAAATGGAAGCCATTAGTAAAATCTCAGAGTCTTGTCCTAAACCAATTATAAAGTTTTTTTGCCATTTTACTTGATAATATTGCCCTGAAGATGCTGACTTGCATGTGTCTGATGATCTTGAAGGAGTAACTGTTACCTTTAAACCTGAACAGTTTTTACAATTAGAAAAGGTGAACTATGAATAACAGTTGAATTTAAAATTATTTTTTTATTTATTTAGATTTAAAAATGGCTGCCGAACTCAGTGAATCTGATTTAAAGAATTGTAATGAACTATTTGACGAAACAATGAAAGTGTTAAACATTGATTTTAGTGAATTTGGGTTTGAGAATGATGTAGACAATATAATAAAAGATCATAGTGAACTATTTAACGAAGCAATCAAAGTGATGAACATTGACTGTAGTGATTCAGAAAAAGCTAAAATGCTGGCGGCGTTTATTGTAAGGTTAACATGTCTTGAAGTGTTGCAACGCTTAGGTGAAGAATAAAAAGCGCGTTTTACTTACTTTTATATACATTTATTTTTTTGATTTACGTAAATATTTTGGCTTTAAAAATGACGACCACAAGTAAATCCGGGGACGGAAAACTATATACGATGGAAGAAATATTCAGTAGTGACAAACAAATAAGCGATATGTTTAGTGAAGTAGACATGGACATCATTAACCTACAAACGTTCATGAAAGCGTAGCACATGCTATCTCTAAAATTCCAGAGTCTCTTCAACGCGAACCACCAGTAAAAGTGCTGTTAGCAGTTCTGATTGATTATATAACGCCTGATGATACTAACATGCCAGTCTGGGTTTCAACAAGGCAGAAAGAAGTAATCAGCTATCATGACTTTAACTCTGGCTGGGCTGACTACATGCTTACACAGTTTAACCATGCAAGTGAGGAGGCAAAGTTAAGGGGTTCTGGCTGGTCTGAAGGGACAGTCCTTGAAATAAGATTAAGACAAACAAAGTTCTATCCTATAGTCGGCAATTCTTACCTTCCTCTTCCAAAAGAGTTAGAGTTAAAACGAGCAGTCTTAACATACATAATTCTGACAACATGTGTTTTATGTGGTGTGTTGTAGCTCACTTACATCCTGTTAAAAATCATGCAAACAGAGTTTCCAATTATGAAGCATATAAGCAAGAGCTGAACTTTGATAACATAGCCTTTCCAGTAAGTATAGAAAGTATATCTCAGTTTGAAGAGCAAAACAAAACCAATCACTGTAAACATATACACATGGTCTGTAGAAGCCAATCTAGTACCTCTAAGGGTTTCTCCCAACGCCCCTACTTTAGGCGAATCACTTGACAAACATGTAGACTTGATACTGTTTACAGATAGTACAAAGAGTCATTATGTATTAATCGAACAATAAGCAGACTGTTAGAATATACATCAAAGCATAAATCTAAACAAGATATTTGTAGAAGGTGTTTGGTCAGAATCTCTACTATAGAAGCAGCTGCCAGTCATAGAACTCATTGAAAAAGTTTTGTAGACTGTGAAACCAAACTCCTCACACCTAAACCAGGGTCTAAAGTTAGTTTTAAGAATTTACACAAAATGCAGATGGGCCCATACGTGGTTTATGCTGACTTTGAATCGCTCTTGCCACAGTACTATGGTCCACAACAGCAAGAACAAAAAACAACGTTATTAACCCACCATCAGATCTGTTCTTATGCGTTTATTGTTGTTAGGGCAGATGGAGCACACACAAAACCTGATATTTATAGAGACATCGACGCAGCTAGTAGATTTTAGAGTAGATGAAACAACTTCGCAATCAGTTATCTAATGAACTGAACCTTTCAGACATTATATGACTACTGAAGACCAAGAACGCTATGACTCATCTCACACTGTTGGATATGTAACAGAGAATTATTAGGTGACGCAGTAAGAGACCACGATCACATTACTGGCAAATTCAGAGGAGCAGCACAGAACAATTGTAATCTTCAGCTTAAGGTTGATCCTAAGACATGGAAACTGCCTATCTTCTTTCATAACCTACGAGGGTACGATTCTCATTTTATCATGCAAGCAGTGACTTCTGAATATAAGAGGGTTACCTGCATTGCACAATCTTCAGAAAAGTACATGACTTTTACTCTTGACTGTTTATCCTTTTATGACTCTGCCCAACATCTGATGGGGAGTTGGATAAACTAGCAGGATCGCTACAAGACTTTCCAATCACTAAACAATACTTTGACCCATCTTTAGTGCGTAAAGGAGTTTATCCTTATGAATACATGAACTCGTGGGACAGGTTTGATGAAGACTCACTTCCCCCTAAAGGCGCTTTCTTTTCTAGTCTTAGAGGCAAAGACATAACTGATGCTGACTATGAATACGCTCAGATAGCCTGGACAGAATTACACTGTGAAACAATGGGGGATTATCACGATCATTACTTGATGGCCGACGTGTGTTTATTAGCAGACGTCTTTCAGAATTACAGAACTACATGCATGAAACATTACAGCTTAGACTCATCACATTACATCTCTGCGCCCGGCCTTTCTTGGGATGCTTTCTTAAAGTCTACAAACATCCAAATTGACTTAATATCTGATCTACCCACACTTCAGATGATTGAAGATGGGCTGAGGGGAGGTATTAGCATGGCCTCACATCCTTACTGCAAAGCCAACACAAATATTTAGATGATTATGATCCAACTAAACCATCCAACTATCTAATGTACTTAGACGCCAACAATCTGTATGGATGGGCCATGAGTCAGCCGCTTCCACTGAGAAACTTTACAATGATAAAAAGGGCCTCATAATGTTAATACTGTGTTAAGTATGTTGTCACAGCTTCCACCTGATAATCCAATAGGGGGAATAATCTTAGAAGTAGACTTAGAATATCCTTATGAACTACACGATCTTCACAACGATTACCCCCTAGCCGCAGAAAGATTAAAGATGAGTCCCATCGAACCGCCTAAACTTGTTCCCAATCTTCGCAACAAAACTAAGTATGTTTGTCATTACAGACTCCTACAGTTTTACTTAAGACACGGACTGAAACTGACAGCTGTTCACAGAATCATTGCTTTCGACCAAGAACCCTTTATGAGCCCATACATCAAGAAGAACACCGATCTTAAACCCAAGCCACTGACGCTTCAGAAAAAGACTTCTTTAAACTGATGAACAACAGCTGCTTTGGCAAAACCATGGAAAATCCACACAAGCGTAAAGATGTGAAATTAGTTACGAAAGAAAACCAAGCAATTAAGTTTGCCTCTAAACCCAACTATCAAGACTTTAGAAGATTTAACGACAGCCTAGTTGGCATTATGATGAAGAAAAAGGATGTTAAGTTGGACAAGCCGTGTGTTTATCGGCTTTACTGTATTAGAGTTGTCAAAGTTATTGATGTTAGAATTCTGTACGACTACTTTAAACCGTTTGTACCCAGAAGCAAGAGTTCTTTACACTGACACTGACTTTTTATTCTAGACGTCCAACAGAAGACTTCTATAAGGATTTAGAAACAGAAGTAGCTAAAGGGGCTGATGGATGGTACGACCATGTGACTATCCAAAAGACAGTCCTTTACATTCAACTGTTAACAAGAAAGTAATTGGAAAGATGAAGGATGAACTTAATGGGACAGTCATCAAAGAATATGTTGGTTTGCGGTCGAAGATGTACAGCGTTGCTAGTCAGACTTCTGTAATGAAAAAAGCTAAAGGCAGAAGTTGTCAAAAAAAATATATCTCACGACAACTACAAGCAAGCTCTCTTTGAAAACAAAGTATTTCATCACACAAATGTTAATCTGCGCTCTACTCTTCATCAAGTAAACACAACTGCAGTTAACAAGAAATCACTAGTCTCTAACAATAACAAGAGAACTTACGTCAATCCTGAGTTTTCATATGCTGTAGGGCATTGGAGAACTTTAAAAGGTTAACTTGACTGACTTGGCCTGTACTTAACTTAAGAACCTAACTAGTAACTTAACTTAAGAACTTAACTTAAGAACCTAACTAGTACTTATTTAAGAACCTGACAAGTACTTACTTAAGAACCTAACAAGAACTTAACTTAAGAACCTAACTAGTACTTAAAAACAAGAACTTATTTTTTTGTACTTTACTTGTAATTTACTTGCACTTAACTTAAAAAGTACTTTATATAACTAACTTAACTTGTACGTATCTAGTTCTTAACTTGTACTTTATCTAGTTCTTAAAAACTATTCCATAGAAAATGGATCTACAGCAGGAGGTTGCACTTTTTTTGCAGAAGGGGGTTCTTCTTCTTTTACTGGCTTTGTGGGGGTTTGTAACTTTGTTGCTAAGTATGGCGTTAGACATTTGTATGCTAAAACTCCCCCACCAACAACAACAGCAGCTGTCACGACCGACCCCTGGAGGTCTGCCCTGACAGGATCGGTCTAGGTGGGAGTGAAGGGAGTGACTGACCTCACACGCCCCGCAAGAGACCACACAATAAAGATTACGATACAACACCCCATTTATTCACACCAACATACAGTCATAAATAAGCATTCCAACACACACAACATGCACAATCACAATCAAGCATTTCAACACACGACATACACACAATTAAGCATTCCAACACACACAGCATGCACAATTATAAATAAACATTTCACCATACGACGTACACAATCACAATCACAACATTTCAACACATATGACATATACACAATTATAAATAAACATTTCCAGCATCCATCGCTTTCCACACCATGGAGTGCCTCCACACCCCTGCCTCTTCCAAGTCTACTGGGAGCACCCTGTCGCACTAGGTGCTCCAAACCGGGTCGGTTCTTGAAAAGAGTCGTTCAAGGCCGACACCCTCGACACACACAAGCAGGCAGTGAAGAGCGCGTCCTGGGGGGGGGGGGGGGGGGGGGGGAACGTGGCGTTGTTACTGGAGGTCCTGGACGGGATCAGGGCCGGCCAGTCAAGCCGGCGGGCTTTTCTACCAGTCCGCGGTCCCGACCAGAGCGTGGCCTCAACCAGCGCGTGGCACCAACCAGTCCGCGGTCCCAACCAGAGCGTGGCCTCAACCAGCACGTGGCACCAACCAGTCCGCGGTCCCAACCAGAGCGTGGCCCCAACCAGAGCGTGGCACCAACCAGTCCAGACCCCGGGTGAAGCCCCCGGGGGGGGGGGGAAACGTAGGGGGAGGGAGAGAAAAAAGGGGAAAAAGGGGGAAAGGAAGGAGGGTACTGGAACCCGCCGTCAGTAAAATTCAAAACCCAAAGCTTTTAAATCCTAAACCACCCGCTTTAGGGGCGGGGGAGGTCAAAAAAAATTTATACCAAAAAACACCACCCAAAACCAGCCGGAGCTAACACAGTCCCCCAAACAAAACATGAATTTTCTTTTTAAGTCTTCCCCCAAAGCAAAAAAAAGGGGACGCACTAAAAAAGGCTAAAAAACAAAAATGGAATTATTTCCCCCCCTTCTCTCACTCACTTTTAAAAATTTCCCTTTTTAGGAAAAAAAACCAACACAGCGCCATCGCTTTATAACAATTCCACCCCTTTCCCAAAAATTTAATTTCCCAATGGCATAATTGTCACTTTTTAAATACCCAAAATTCAAAAAAAACAAAAATTTCAAAAACCAGCTTTCCGAAGGGGACAAATAAATGCGAACCCCACCTCGCGAACAAAAAAACCGTTCTCCTTGCAACACACAAACGACGGGGGGCCGAATTGATAAGGCCGGTGAATTTTCCCGGGGGGGCCGAGCGAGCCCAAGCAAGTCCAACCCTGAATAAACAGGTTCTCCCCATCCCACCGCCCTACCCCCTCCCCAGATGCATAAATAGGAAAAAAAGGGAATTTTAGATAAAATTTTGACTGGCCGGGGTTAAAGATTGAATTAACCAAAAAAGGGGTCTCAAAAAATTATTTTTTTTAAAATTTTAAAAAACCCAAAAAAAAAATTTGCGAAAAAAAGAAAAAGAATTAGCCCTAAAAAACAAAAAACCAAAACAAAAAACCCCGAAATGATGTTACCAGCTAACCCGGGGTGCCCCCGAAGAGGGGGGGTTCTTAAAACGACTCTCCTGCCCTTGCCCCGGGTTCGAGGGGGACAGAGGCGAAATTTGGGGGAAAAAAAGAAAAAAGTGAAGCCCCCTTTCCTACGGGCCACTGTAGGAATTGAAGATCCCGACTGTACCTTCACGAAACGGTGAAGAACCAAGCCCGGAGCGGGGCGCTCCCAGGGGAATTTTCTCCGCTCAAAGTGAAAAAGCAAAACCCCCCTCAGTTTTTGGCGGCCAAAAAAGCCACGCTACTAAACGGTGGGGCATACCAAACTAAAAAAAAATGAAGCACGTGGGACGGGTTAAAAAGCGGGAAAAGACCGGGAAAGCAGCAAGTTCGAGAGAAAGGTACCACCCCCCGGGGAAAAACCCTGCAGGTTTAAAATACCCGGGGCATTTAATTAGAGAGAGAGAGAGGAAAGAAAAACCCCGAACGTGAGCTGAATAAAAACAAAGGGCAACCCACCACAACCCAAACACTAAGGGACGGACCCCTTTACAACAAAACAAATAAAAAAAAAATTAAAATTTCCGCCCCCCCCCTTTTGGGTAAACGTCGTGGGCCTCGGACAAACTCGTGAAAAAACCCCCTTTTTCAAAAAAGTCTGTTTTTTGAGATACAGTGCTCCTTTTAACCTTGACGCATGTGAAAATTTCCAACAAGGGGAACCGAACCCCAAACCCTCTGTGATCGAAAAGGTACAAAAAAACCCAAATAAAACATTCCACGATAGAATCAAAGGGGAAAATACATAATACTACTTTTAATCAAACAACTAAACAAATTTTTCCAAATGAAAGAAAACAATCCAAAACCATTGGTGTTTTCCCACACCGTTAACATCACTGAAGGAAAACTGTCACTCCCCCAGGAAAACAAGAAAAAAAGGGGGGATATGACCCTGGTTAAAGGGGAAGTTTCCCTCTGACCGTTTTTCTCCAATTGTGACTCCCGGACCCGGGTTGAAAATAGTCCCACCCCGAAATTGCTGGAACCCCTTTTGATATGACGGAAATAAACCCCTGACTCTCCCAGTTCCACTCCCCAAACCCCATAAAGTCGACGCTGAGGGCCGCTGGTCCGGCACGGAGGGGTGATGATCGCCCCTCCATAAAAAATTTCCCCGGCCTTATTTTTTCTTGGGCACACCAGTGGCTTTCCCAAATTTTGCCGGGGGAACTTCGGGAAAATTGAAGGGGTAAAAAATAGCCCAAAGCGGGGCACCTCTGGGCTTTGAGTCGCATATTTAAACCCGCAAACCAAAATTTTAAGCGGTGCCCGCAAATTGGTTGGGGGATAAAGGGTCCCCCCAGGTCGAAAACCAACCTTGTTTGAAAGCCCCCCCAACCCCTTGGCACTGCCCCTTTGGGGGAACACCTTCAAGGACCCTTAGGCTTTGGGTCAGGGGCCCAGACATCGAAAATGCGGCATTTAATTCCCCTAACCTGAAAATTTCCCATCCCCCCGGAAAAAGTCTCGTCTAAACCCGCCCCGAAGCCCCGTTTTGGGAGCCCTTTGGGCCTGCCATATGAAATGGTCCCGGGAGAACAGATTCTCTCAAGTTTTGGGGGAACGACTAGCTGCTTGGCCAACGATCTCCCCGAGTAAAAACCCTAAAGAGGACCCCCTTTGGGGAAGTTTGGGAAGTCACCTTGGCGTGTGGGGGCCAGACTGAGCGGGCATCCCCATTTGTCGGGGGGCTTGGACATCCAAAAAGTCCCGGGCCTGAAGCCGGAAAAATTGCTAGCAGGTCAGCTCGGAAATAACCCCCGTCAGGGGATGGGCCTAAAGAACGGGACGAAATTTCCTGTTCCTGTTTTCTTAGTTTTGGCGCTTTGGGGTGACTCCCAAAAGCCTGTAGGGAAGACCCTTGGGACCGGACTGACTGCGCCCCTTTCCGCGAAGGTGATAGAATTCCCAAGATAAAAAAAATTTACAGATTCCGCCCCCGCGATGGCCCATACTTCGCCACAGAAGTAGGGGGGGGGAGATAAAAAACGAGTACTGAAGGACGGTTTGGAAAAAAAAACCATTTCCCCAAAACCCGCACACACGTAACTGGGCCCCGCCCGGGCCTTAGGGGAAAACTAAATCCTTATCCAAAGAGTGGGGTTCCCCCAAATTTCCCTGATGGGTCGACCAAGGATAAAACCCAAACCAACAGAAAGAAACATGGACACTCTGTACCACCAAAAGGGTTTGGGATGGACCCAGTTACCCGAGGCCCCGGAGGATGTGGAAAGGACTACCCCCTGACTCCCCGCGGCCCTAGGGCAATCTTTCACTTTTTGCCAGGGCCCACAAAGAAAAAAAAACCGGGGGGGTGTTTGAAATCCCCCATGAACTGCCTGCCGGGTTCCCCCCCCGAAACATTTTGTCGGCCCCCTTATTGCCACTAAATCCTGTGGAAAGGGGCTTCCCCCCGTATCGGGGCGTCCCCATAAGCCCTGCGAGCTTCAGCAAACACCTCAGCGGTATGAATCGCTCCCGCAAAATCCTGGGTGCTGACTCGCCTACCCGGGATCCCAACTCGGGGGAAAACAGGTTTTGGAGTTTTTAAATAAAGGATCAAATCCTACACCAACTTAAAAAACTGACGCCAGTCCCCAAGCTTTTTGGCGCGGGCCTATCAAAAAAACTGAAACAAAGGTTTCCCGCTTTAAATTCTTCTCAGGGCCCCTTGAATTTCCTCCTTAGGGTCCGGGGGAAAGGTGGAAAGCTTACGCAGACCAACTGCATGTCTGCTTTAAGACGCCCCTTCATTAAGAGTGAGCAAAAACCCCCCTTTGCACACCAAAATAATCCAAAAAAAAGGGCTTTACTTTTTTTCCCTAGAAAAGGGGGTTTTGAAAAGCCCCCTTTGTCAAAATGCTTTTAAGAACATTCAATGTCCTCACTAGGTCTGAACTCGGGAAGGGTTAATTTGGGCCCAAAACTCTATCGCTTCCCTGTCGTTAAACCCCCCTGGTTTACAGACGGGGGAGTCCGGGGGAAAAAGAAGTTGTTCCTTTCTCCCCCTACGCAGAGCCCCTTTTCCCTGCCCTAGTTTTTCCCTACGGGGGGCCCTCCTGTCGGGCAGTCTCCTCTCTGCCCCAAGCAGCCTTTTCCCTACGTGACCTCCTTTTTGGCCCAGCCTCCCCTGCGCAGAAAAAGCCTCCCCCCAAAGCAAAATTTCCGTCGTTTTTTCCCCCTCTTGCGCAGACCTCCCATTACCCAGCTCTTCCCCCTCCGCAGGGCTTCCCCCTGGAAGCCATTCCCTTTAGCCGGGCTTTGCCTAGGGGGCCTTTTCCCTTTAAAGGGGGGCTTCCTCCCTGAAAAACCCCCTTCCTACGGAGGGCCCTTTCCTCCCGTCGCTGTCCTCCGCCCCCCGGGGACGGGGTGATGTCCTGGGGGGGTTAAACCACCCCCCACACGGGGGGATAAACCCGTTGACCCGCCCCTTTGGGGTTTCTCCCCCTTCCCATGAAAAGCCCCCCGGGGCATACTCCTTACGAGGGGAAGCAATGGAGAAGAGGGGGTTTTTGGTTTCTGGGAACCAAACAAGCCCACTTTGTTTTCCAAGGGTTTGGGAGCTTCCGAGGGGGAATTCCCAGTCGGGTTCCCCGACGGAAAAACCCCTAGCAAAGGGAATAGTGAAAGTACTCCCTGGACAAAGGGCTACCCCCGGGGAAAATAATGGAAGTAAACCGTAGTCAAAGTACGGGTACTAATATTAGGGACAAATTTTGGAATACCTTTCTTCTTTCGAGGGCACCTCCCCAAAACCACCAGCGCCGGGCTTCGCCGCCCAACAAAATCCAACGGTTCTAAAATAGGGGGGAAAGACTTTTCCCAAATTGAAAAACAAAATTTTTTTTTAGGGGGGGGGTATATGTGTGTATGTGTGTGTGTGTGTGGTACGGACATTTCCCGGCGCTCCCACTTGGCAAAAACCCGCGCCCACAGCACAAGAAACCAGTGCGGTGGGGCTCCTAAAAAAAAAACCCAAAACAAAAAAAAAGCCCGGGGGCGGCCCCCATTTGGGCCCAAAAACCCGCGCCCAACGCACGAGCAACAGGGCGGGGGGGTGGCCAAAAAAACCCAAAAAACCCCAAACTGGCAGACGGAATCCGGAGAGGGGGAAAAAAGGGGGAAACCCCTAACTCCAAATACAACCCCCGTACTCAAAAAAGGGGTTTAAAAAAACGGCTAACAACAAAAAAAAGGAATAGCAAAAATTTGAGTGGAAAAACAGAAAGGGGAAGATTTACCCCCAAATCTGCGGGGGGTCCCCGGGGGAAAGAGGTCGGGAACGCGGTCAAACCCCCCCTTTGCTGACTCGACTCCCCAGCCCACGCCGGAGGGTTCCCCTTCACCACCAAAAGATTCCCTTCACGTAATCACCCACCCAACCCCCCGAACAAACACGAAAACTGACAAAACATATACTAAAAAAGGCCCAAAACAAAACAGGAACTCCGCAAAACCGAGAGAGACAGTCGACCCCTTAACATCCCGGACGAGCCCCCACAATTGCCCCAAGACCGACC
This sequence comes from Conus ventricosus, assembly GCA_018398815.1. Taxonomy (NCBI): domain Eukaryota; kingdom Metazoa; phylum Mollusca; class Gastropoda; order Neogastropoda; family Conidae; genus Conus; species Conus ventricosus. The sequence continues at coordinate 15,228 of JAFLJL010002496.1, read as the reverse complement.
CCGGGGGTCTCCCCAAACGGGATGGGTTCTGGGTTGGGATTTGAAAAAAAGTGCTGACCTCACACGCCCCGCAAGAGACCACACAATAAAGATTAAATACAACACCCCATTTCCCAAACCCAAAATCGGCAAAAATAAGCATTCCCAAAACACAAAACAAGACAATACAATCAAGCAATTTTAAACACGACATACACACAATTAAGCATTCCAAAACCCCCCCAGCCTGCACATTATAAATAAACAAACCCCCAAAAGAAGTACAAATCACAATCACAACATTTCAACACAAAAAGAAATTACCAAATTTTAAAAAAACAAATTTTCCCCCCTTTCCCTCGGGGTTTCCACACCATTGGAGTCCTCCACACCCCCCGCCTCTTTTCCCAAATCCCACGGGAGGGAAACCCCGTCGCACCCAAGGGGCTCCCAAAAAAAAGGGGCGGTTCTTGAAAAAAGTCGTTCCAAAGGGCCCAAAACCCCCGAAAAACACAACAGGGAGTGAAGACGCGTCCTGGGGGGGGGGGGGGGGGGGGGGGAAAGGGGGGGGGTTGGGGGTTAATGGGAGGGGGGTTGGGGGGGGGGGGGGGGGCGGGGGATTTCCAAGGGGCGGCCGCCCCAAGCCGGGGGGGGCATTTTCTACCAAGGCCGCGGGCCCACCCGAGCGTGGCCTCAACCAGCGCGTGGCACCAACCCTCCGCGGGGCCCAACCCGAGCGTGGGGCCCAACCAGAAAGTTGGGAACCCAAACCCGTCCGCCCGGGCCCCAAACCAAAAGGGTTTGGCCCCCCAACCCGATCGTGGACCCCCCAGTCCCGGGCTTTGGGGGAACCCCCCGGGGGGGGGCAAACGTAGCTTTGGGGGGGGGAGAAGAAAGGGAGGGGAAAGGGGAAGGGGGTCTGGAACCCCCCCGTCAAATACAATCTTACCCATGCTGTTTAAAACCCCAACACCACTCGATGAAGGGCGAGTGGGGGTCCACAAAAAATACCCAAAAAACACCATCAAAACAGGGCCCGAGCTAACACAGAAAAACCCCAAATCCCGGAATTTTTTTCGTTTAAAATTTCTCACCCGAAGCAGGGAAAAAACTTTCCCAAAAACCCAAAGGCATAAAACAAATAAGAATTATTTCAAACCCCCCACTCCCTTAACAAATTTATTTTCCTTTTAGGAAAAAAAAACCAACACCAAACGACCATCGCTTTATAAAATCCCCACACATTTGCAAAAAAAATTCAAAGCATAATTTTTCACAATTTTTTTGCCCCATTTCAAAATACCAAAACTCCAACCACGAAACCGAACGAAAAATAAAGGTACGGACGGGTCCGGGAAAAAAAAACTCGTTCTCCTTGCCCCCACAAACAGACGGTGGCCCAAAAGAAAAAGAGTCCCGGGGAAAAGTGACAGGGGGGGGACGAGCGAGACCAAGGGAAGTAACCCAACCCCGAATCACCAGGTTCTCCCCCCCATCCCCACCCGGAAATACCCATCACCAGAGCATAAAAAAGGGAGAAAGAAATTTTTAAAATATAATTTTGACTGGCCCCGGTTAAAAAAATTGAATTAACCAAAAAAAAGTGGCTCAAACAATAATTTTTTTTTATAATTTGAAAACCAAAAAAAAAATTGCGAAAAGAAAGAATTAGCCGGCTCAACCCAAAAAAAAACCCAAAAAAAAAAACCAAGAAACTGATGTTACCAAACTACCCCAGGGTGACCCCCCAAGAGGCGGGCAAACGACCTTCCCCTCTGGGCCCCCTTCCATTTGAGAAAGAGGCAGAAAAAGGGAAAAAAAAAAAAAGTTGGGTGTCCCTCTTTCCCACAGGCCGCTGTAGGAATGAAAAAACCCACGAAATTTGACGAAACGGTTTAAGAAACCCAAAACCGGTTTGCAGATCCCCAGAGACCATCCTTGCTCGATTTAAGAGTAACCTCCCAACCCATGGGGCCAACAAGCCAGGACGGGGCACAGAAATGAGCATACCAAATAAAAGAAAAAGAAAAACGGGCGACGGAAAAAGGGCAGGCGAAGGCCGATAAAACACAAGTTCCAGAAAAGGTTAACCCCGGGACCCCCTGAACCGCCGGATGAAAAAACACGGGCCCGTGGAAAATTTGAGAGAGAAGAGAGAAAGAAAGGGGGGGGAAACCCAAAAGGGGCGAACACAAAGGTGCAACCCACCCCAAGCCACCCAAAAGGGAGGACAGTGACACCAAAAAGATAAAAACAATGAATAATTCCCCCCAAACCCCCGTTGGGTTTAAACGTTTTCCCTAGGGCCTTTGTGACAAACCTTTACAGCAGCCAAAACATAATAATAACTTATCGTTTGTTTTTATTGTGGTTTTTTTTTAATTTGGGGGGTTTGGGAATGACGGGGAAAAATTTTATTTTAAAACTAAAAAAATTTTTTTTTTCGATTGGTTTGCTTTTGGGAGTCTGTTCCCTTCAGCTAGTTTCCCCCACCTCAACACGCCCCCGGGCATTTTGAAATTGTAAAATTCTCCCCTTGTTTGGGCATTCCCTTTGGTAATTCACTTTTGGCACATTCTGGGAAGCGGGATTTTCCTTTCGGCTTTCTCGCTCAATTTTTTTTTTTTGTTAAATTTAATTTGATCAAATTTTTTAAGATTAAAAGTAATTTAAACCCTGAAGAAAGGAAAAACATAGTCCCCCCAAAAAACGTAATAATGCAAAAGCAAGATTTTTTAGGGACTTGTTTAAAACCCCGGGCTTGTGAAAAGTCGTTTTTTAAAACTCTCGAAACAATGGTTTCCCAAATTTTCTTACAAAATTAGCATATAGGCTAATCATTGTCTGCCCCCCGACTAACCATTTTTGAAACCCGCTGTGCTTGTACCTAGGAAATAAATTTTCAAAAGTCGAATAGGGCAGTTGTGGATTGTTTAATACATAAATTCCGTGCCCTTTAAAATGTTTGTTTTTCCCCACGCAGCCCGAGGTATTAAACTTCTTTTTGAAGTTGTCTACGAGTAGTCTGCTTTTCCCCACCTTTAATAGTTTTTCCCAAACCATTTTTAAAAAAGCAATAAAAAAAAATATAAAAATTTTAAAAAACCTTTATTTTTAAAGTGGGTTTAATTTTCAGTGCCTATCCTTTGGGGGTTTTTAGTTTATTCAACCCTTTCAAAATGTTTTTTTTGGAAAAAAACCGCCCAAAATTGGGGGGGTAGAAGATTTGCCCCAAAAAAAAATTGCAGCCCTTTTAAAATTTTTTGCTTTAAAAAAACAAAATTTTAATTTTTATTAAAAACCCCATATACAGCCTTTCGTATTATGGTTTTTAAATTAATTTTTTTTGTTTAAAAAAAAGAAGGTTTAAAAAAAATTAACAATCGTTTTCCCCTCTTTTGGGGAATTTGCGGGCTTAGTAAAAGGCTAAAAGTTGTTGCAAAAAAAATGATAGAATGAAAACCCGCAGTTGGAAGGGTTTGACATTTTAGGGGCGTTGTTTAAGGGTTTTGTTTAATTAAAAGCGGGAAATTTCCTTTAAAAGACTTTCTTGTTTCCCCAGGGGTTAACCCCGAAAATAAAAGTTCATAGAAGATTTAAATTTTTAAAAAAATTAAAAATTTTTAAAAAAATTTTCTGGGGGAGCAATTTTTAAAAGCTTTTGGGCCCCTCTGGAAGCAAATTAAAAAGTTTTAATAAAAAAAAGGTTGATTAAAGAAAGAGGAAAGTCAAAACAAGGCAAAGGAAAAAATTTTCAAGGGAAGAGACCCCTTTTGAGAAAAGACAATTTGGCCCCTTAGAGCCCTTTTAAAAAGTTAAAAGAAAAAGGGAAATTTTCGTCAAAAATTTTTATTTCGCAGGGGAAATTTAAAACATAGAAAGATTTAAACTAAAAATATGAATTTTTAAAAAAAATGGGGGAATATTTTTGATGGTAGGAGGAAACTATTGTTTTAAACCTTTTTGGGCCCTTTTTTTGGAAGCAATTTATATGTTTAGGGAAAAATTTTGGGGTTTAAGAAGAAAAAAGAAGTTATAACAAGGGAAAGGAAAAATTTTGCTAAAAGGGAAAAGACGCTTAAGAGAAAAAGGGAATTGCCCCCAAAAAACCCTTTTTTAAAAAAAAGTTAAGGGAACAGGGGCATGCAGAGCAAATTTAAAAGGGGCGTTTTAAAGAAACAAGAATGATTTTTACCTTTGGACAGGAAAGAAGTTTCTAAAAACCCCCCACCGGCCCCGAACGTCGACTTTAAAAGAACCATCAGAAGACCCGAAAAAAGCAAAATTGGGGTTTTTTGTGGGGCTATGGGGGCAATTTTATATTTTTTTTGCCCAAACCCTTTTAAAACCAAATTAAAAAACAGCCTTCTTAAAACAAGTAAAAATAAATTAAACTCCTAAATTTTTTTGAAAAGGGAAAACTGCTAAGAAAAAATTTGGGGAAAATGCTAGAGTTTTCGAAACAGGGGGGGCGGGGAAAACTGGGTTTTAAAAAAAGCAATTTTGGGAAATAAAGCTTCCCAAAAAGGAAAAAATTTGGCCAGATTTGTTTTAAATTCCCGTTCCTAATGCCCCCCCCGAAGGACTTTTTTATCTTCCCTTTACAAAATTAGAAGAAAAAAGTTTTTAAATATGCTCTGACCGTTTTTGCATGGCTTCAAGATACAAAAAACCGAAACCCTTTTAACAGATAAAAGCAAACGCTGGGGGTGTGGCTTTACAACAAATATACATGCCCCGGGGGCCTTAAAATATTAGAATTATTCAAGTTGATGAAGGAAAAAAAGTTCAAAGGTTTTTTGTAAAACCCAAAATGTTTTTAAAACAACATGTTAAAGTAAGGGAGGGATCCCCCCCAACCAACGATCCAACCCTTGTAAAACTTTAAAAAAGAACTAGCTGAACGTTGTTTAATTTTCAATATACAGAGAAAAATTTTGGACCGAACGCGCAACCCAAAGGGGTTGGAATTGCCAGCCGTTCCCAAATGCCCTGAAAAATGAAGAATTTAAAGCAACAGGGGTTTTAAAACCAGTTAAAAGCAAACAAAATTAAAAAAAAATTTTCAAAACTGAAGATGGCCAAAGGGAATCAAAACTCTTGCCGGTTTGGGAAATAAAAGAAAAATTCTTGTTAACCTTTGGGGAGGCGAGGGTTATGTTAAAAATTAGGCTACCCGAACCCATAAGGAGCAAAGATGTATATGGGAAAAAAAAAAAATTAAAAACGACCCCCCCGTATATTATTTTTTGAGAAATTTTTTCTTCTAGCGGCGCCCCATACGTCTTAAAAAAGGCCGCCCTAAAAGATCTTTTTTTCGTGAAAAGCTGCAAATTTTTTCCCCCCCCAAACACAGTAAAGGGTAACAAAAAAAAAATTGGTTTTTTAAAAATTATTTTTTGCAAAAATTAAATTTTGGGGTTTTGGCCCATCAAAGTGTTTGGGGTTTTCCAAATTTTTCTGTTTAATTGCATCAGCGTCTACCCGTCGGGAAGTAAAAGTCTTTCTCCACTCCTTTTGAAGTTCAATTTTTGGCGTCTGTTTAAACATCACCTCAGCCTTTTGCTTTTGAATTCTTGTTTTGTAAAGTTTTCATCCTGGGAAAAGATTTGCTTATTTTAATCTTAATGAACAAAAATTTTGGCGTTTCAAGGGGAACAATGGAGTGTGCTTTTGTAATTTTGGATTTTAAATTTTTTTAAAAAAGCGCTTACAAACCAAAAAAGGGACCTAACCTAAACCAGGGCCCCTAAACTAAAGAGGGGGCCCCAAACCCCCCTAGCTAAAACGCAAAGCCAGACCCCGCCCTTTTAAATAACTACAGTGATGAGCCAGTAATTACATAAGAAAGGTGTTTAAAAACTTTAGCATATTTCTTTCTAGTAACTCTATACTTATCCAAGTCGCTTTCTATTTCCTTTTGAAGTTCAGTTATTTGCTCTAGCCTAAACTGTTGAACCTCCATTTTTTAAATAAGATTATTTTTATTAATTAATCTTATATATATCTTCTTAGTAATCCTTCTGGCAACACTTCATCAACAGAGTAAAACGCAATAAAATCAACATAGTTAATGAAAATAAAGTCAAGTACTGTTAGTTTGTCTTTGTCAACCATTACAGTAACCTTGTCAGATGATACAAGGGTGTTTATTTCATCTCCGTTTTTAGTAATAACAATAACGAGCTTAAAAGGGCCATCCAAGTTTTCAGCCTTTATTTGTATGCCTCTAATAAACGCATGTTCTGGCAAACTAGTATCGCCCTCCCTCGGAGTAATAAATAAGTGAAAAATCATCGTCATTTGCCTAGGTAGTGACTGTAGCGTTGGGGTAAATTCTAAGCCGACAGTGTCGCTCCCCACTTCATCTAAGGACTTCTTTCTCTGTAGCATATAATCAGAACCCCGCTTAGTTATTTCAATCTGTTTTTTCTGTTGTGTTCCTGGAACCAGGCTAACAAGATAGGGGCCCGCATTCAAAGCCTTTCTAAAATTGTTTTTCTTATCATAGTATACATTGGGGCTTCGTAGTTCAAACTTTAAATTCCAGTCAATTTCAGGAAGCAGCGCCCAATTATTCTCTCTTTTATGAAGTTTGTATTCACGTTTGCCAAAAACGTTTGCTCTTAAATTTCTTATCTCTTCTAGGGCAGGAGGTTGCTGTCTTTTTTTTTTCTTCAATTTTTTGGTTTTTTGAAAAACCCCATCATTGTGTTTTTCAAATCCAAAAAACTTTTTCCTGGCATTCCTTTTAGATCAAACTCAGTTGTGTCTCCTAGGCCCTTTTAGCTCTACTGAGGGCTTTTTAGGAGCAGCCCCCTTTTTGGTTCTGGCCCCCGAAAAATTTTTTTTTTAATAAAAAAAATTATAATAAAAAATTGTTAAAAACAATAAATAATAAACAATCTATAAAAAAACAAACATTTTTGGGTGAGGGGGGCCCCCCGACGCCCCCCCTTCTTAAATTAAAATTTGTTTTTTCCTTTTTCAGGGGGGGGGGGGGGTTTTTAGACAGAAGTGTTACGCTTTCACAAACCAAATGTTTTTGCATAGGCCCCCCACTCTGTCCTTAACCGGGGCCCCGAACAAAGGTGAGGGGGAAACCCAATAACTTTTCATAAAAAAATAATAAACTTTTTTTAAAACTTGATTTCCAAGCCCCCCCCCGTCACTACCAAACAAAAACTATCTGAAATCTTACAAAATGAAAACAGCTTTAACAGACAATTTCAAAAATTTCGCATCCCCTTTCCTTAAAATTTAAACTCTTAAAAACCAGGAAAGACAATATTCCACAATTTGTTTGCACACGGGATAAATTTAAGAACAAATAAAAGCCCGTAACTTCCCAGCATTCCTCGGTTGACCGCGTTTCTCTCATCCCACTGGGGCGACTACGAGCTGAAGCGGCCACCCTTTGTGTCCCCCCGTTGGCCAACCCCCCAGTTGGGGGACACGGGGCAACGTAGCTTGAGTCGCACCCTCAAAACCGATTTCCCCCGGACTCCACCGTTTTTCGCCCTCTCCACGGAAAAGGGCTCCTGCGGGCCTCTCCCACAGGTCTTCTCGGGCTGCAACCACCCCCCCCCGTTGTCTGGCAGCCCCCTGTCTGGCTAAAACAGGCTGACACGTCTTGCTGTGGGACCGTCCCCCCCCGGGAGACAATTTTCCCCCTCGTGGGGTTTCCGAGGTTTTACGCAACCTCCACTGTCAACGTCCCCACCCAGGAGAAAAACGGGCCCAAAACAGCTAACCTTTTGCTTCAGCTGTATTTTCTTGACCCCTCAGAAAAGACGGGCGAGTTCACTTTCCTTAAGGGAGCCCACACACTTCCTGGTTTTCCAAGCCCCTTTAATTTCGTTCTCAAAGAAAAAAAAGAACCCGGTTTAACTGCCCCAGCCGGGAATTTCACTGGCACACACACATCACACGATTTTTTACCAAAAAACCCCCCAAATTTTTTTTTTATTCCACCAAGGGGAATCACTAGTCACCTACAAAACACCACACAACACCTGCTAGCGCTAACCAAGATTTGGGGAAACCAAGGGGGTTTAATGAAATAACCCCCTTTCAAATTAAATGTTGGGATTCCCGAAAAAACCCATTGTACTAACAGCCTGGACTCTTTTCCACCCAGGGCCCAATGTTTAAAGATTACTACCTTATAGACCCCCAAGGCGAAAACCACTCAATAGGCCGCACCTTCCATTCATTCCTCAGAACAAGGAGGGACTGAATGGTCGCTGTACTCCCCTTGCAGGCGACGGTAAATTTACCCGTGCCCGGTCCCCGAAAACGATCGCCTTCCCTTCAGGCCAGGGGGGAACCCGTGAATAGCCACCATGGTCGGCGGGGACCTCCTCTACTAAAAACCGGCGGGGGCCCGGAAAATTCCTTGTCACTATCCCTCGGCATGCAAAACCTTCCCAGAAACTCCCCCCCTTCATAAACGAATGGGGGTTTTTCCCCCCCCTGGGGGGTGCCTGTTTGCACACTTGAAAACCCAAGGACTTGCTTCAAAAAAACCAGAAAAAACAAAACCCTTAATTTGCCAAATTTGGGAAAACATTGGGCCCGACTAAAAACCCACCCCCCCCTAAGAAGGTTTTTTCCAAAATAAAACATTTCCCCCGGGACGAATGTTTAAAAAATTTGGAAAAAACAACCAATTGCATAGGTCGATATAGCGACTACCCCAAAATGCCCCAAACATCACTTCCCAACATCTCCAAACAGGATAATGTCCCCAAATTTAAAAACCCAAAAAATCAATCAAATAACCCCTTGAATCACCCTTTAGTCAGCCCATAAGGGGACTGTCCCACAACATTTTAACTCTAAACGGGCTCACATTTTAATCTAAACTTTCTATAGCTTTAGCTATCAGCATGTCCATACATATTAATTAACCCATTCCATCCACTTCAAAAATAGCCAGCCATGTTTAAAACCCAAGATTAAAATTTCAGGTGTGTGGGCCCATACTTAACTCCCAAAATCAAATTCGGGCGGTACCCCAATCCCCCAGACAACATTCAAATTCGGGGTTTGGGGCCCAAACCCTATAACTTAAAAATGAAATTCGGGGCCTGTGGCCAAAAACCCTGCTGACACGGTCTAAACACACAATAGGGCAAATCAAACTTTTACCCTAAATTTCCCCAACAAAAAAAGACATTTTCACACTTTAAACCGGGGATAGACCCAAAAAAACATGAGCCCAAAAATATCAACCAGAAAAATTTAAAAATCATAACACGTGAGCACGTACTGTTTTCCCCCGTCCCCTAAGGGGGAATGAAAAAAAGCAACTAAAACAAAACTGAAAAAAAAAACACATTTAACATAAAGGGTCAACCCCGCCCTATGCCCGGGGAAAATCAAAATCAATACACAACTGGCCAAACTACATTTTTTTTCACAGTTTGCTGTCCCCTAACAGATGACTGCCCCACAAACCCCCACCAAAACACAAGGCCCGTAGCCTTGTCCACCATTGTCCGCTTTTTTGTTCACACAAAACAGAAACACCCCGGGGGGCCCTTACTCCAAACCCCGCCCACTCCGCCCCTCTCAATCTTGACACCGTTTGGGGGCTTGCCAATTTAAAAAGGGGTAGATTTTTTTGCGGGTTTTCCCGGCTTTAAAAAAGAGAGTCGGGGGGCACCTTTCACCCCAAATTTTTGTCCCCAAAGGAGCGCGTGAAATTTTGCGCGAACTTTTTTAGCCTTCGGGACCCCCTTCACTGCGACGGGCGACTCTCCCCTTTTTAAAGGTTTTGAGATGAACCCCCCAACCCTCTTTTCCGAAACCCATTTTCTTCTCTCGAGGAAATTCCCCTTTGGGGTTTGAAACCCCCTTTAGTGGGCCCATGCCCCTTACTTGATGGCCTTATTTTTCTTTACCCTTTCCTACACTGGTTTCTGCCCCTTTAGCGACTGTTTTTTGGAAATTTTCCCAACCCATAGGGTCACCCCCGACCTTCTTTCGATGCGTTATACGCCTCCCCCGGTTTCCCAAACCCCGTGGCGTTTTCCCGTTTTTCTCTGTGGTCCATTTTGGCCCCCAAACCCGAGGGGCCCCCCCACCGTGGCTCCCACATTTCTGCTACCAGGAAAAGCCAACAAAATTTTTGAAAAACCAATACGGGCCCCCCATGGCCCACGGGAAACCCCCACTACCGGGCCCCCTCCCCTGGCCCACGGCACCGTCACTACGGCCACCTCCATGGCCCCACGGCACCGCCACTAGACCAAACCCTTTATGACCTACGGGGACCCCCACTACGGGCCCCCTCCTTTGGGCCCACCGGGGACCGCCACCCACGGGGCCCCCCCTTTGGGCCCACGGCCCCGCCCCCAAAGCCATTTCTTTGGGCCAAATGCACCACCCCAAGGCCACCTTCCCTGGCCTAACAAACTCTACTCTAGCGGCGCCTGTGACTCCCAACCCTGCTTTCCCGTTTAAATTTCCTACCCTTTCACTGCCCGCTTTCCCTACGACCCGGCCCTGGTTAGGCTTTGGGAGGATAACCCCACCCCCCCAAAAAAGCCGGATAGGGGGAAGATTGTTTTGGGACGCGCGGAGATACCCTGCAAACTTGACTCACTTTGACCGGGCCAAAGGCACCGATTTAATTTTTCCATCTGCATATCGCAAAACAGGTGGTTCCCCGGTATTGGGCTGTCCCCTCTCACAAAACCGGGCTTACCATTGCCGCTGGAAGGGAAATCCTGTGTCCCAATAAGCAGGTCCCCCGGCTTCCGTTTACTTTTTTTCCCTAGGATTGGTGGTGGCCCCTGCCTTTCCCGTTTAATTTTTTAATCAAAGGGAACAAGGGAAAGTATTCGCATTCCCCTACATTCCTTTGGGGTTTTGACCCCCCCGCCCACATTTTTTAAAAAATGTGCGTTTCACTCTAACATTCTCTTGATTTCCCCCGTTGGCCCCGGGACTTAGAAATTTCCCCCTTTAACTGCGGGCTCGCCTCCCCGTTTGTAGGGAGTCGGGGTTCAACCCCCGACTGTGTTGGGGTTTGGGGATTAAAGGGTCCCACCCGGTTGATCCCTTTATCCCATTACCCCTGATCATGGGGAGTTCATACCCCGTTGCGACTTTCACAAAATTTCCCCTAAAATTTCCCAATTTTTCTTTCCGCCAAGAATACTGGGCGATCCTTCCGACAAGTGGAGGGGGAATTTGCTTTCCCTTTAAAAAAACTCCTCCCCAAAGCTCAAAAGTTTGTTTTATGTTCCCTAAAAATTATCCATTTGTGAAACCCCTTTTCCAAAATCACCCTTAAGTCGCCTTTAGGCCTTTTTTGTTCAAATTTTGGCCCGAAAAGGGTTGGGGGGTCAAAATTTGTCCCCTTTTTTTTTTTTGGGGGTTTTTTTGCAGAAATCGCCTGTTCTGGACTTATTTCCCCTTTACTAGTGGAAATTTTCCAAAAAAACGAACGAAAAAAGGGCCCTTAAAAAAATGATTTTTTTTTTTCATGTTTGAAGCGTGTTTTGTGGGGCGTTCTGTGTGCAAAGAGGCCCATTTTCGAACACATTTTTTTTCAAAGAAATTTATATTCCTTGTTTTTTCACAGTTTGCTTAGACATTCTTCTTTCTCTGTGCAAAGTTTGGAAAAAAAATTGGTGAATTTTTGAAAGGCCCCCTTGGCCAAAGGAAAAAAATGCCCCCCAAAATGGAAACCCAAAAAATTTAAAGCTCGATTTTCCCAAAATGGCTGCCCCTGCCACCTCCCAAAGGGTTTTAAAACACCTCTCAGCCAATTTTTTTGTAAGCTATGACAATTATATCATTGTAAGCCCGCAAAATCCCTTTTTTCAAAAAAGCATGTACTCAAAATTTTGAAAAATTTTTAACTTATGGGTTTATTTTGTGAGAACGGGGGCACATTTGTCCCAAAAAGAGCCCTAAGCCGAAAAAAGGGAAATGTAAAGGTGTCCACCCCCTGATTTACGAACGGTTTTTTTCTGAACAAATTTCCATATCATCGGCGGTTTTCCTGGGGACCTCTGAAACAAAGCATCGCGCACCGCTCCTAAATGTCTGTTTTTTACGGTGGGAAGCAAAAAAAGCTTTCCCCAGCTTTGGGTGTCCCGCAGCGGCCAGACAAATTTGTGGCCCACCGTTCTTCGGGTAAGCACTGATCTTTGGCAATCCTTTCAAATTGCGAAATGAAATCCTCTAAATGGTCCGGATTATCATCGAACTTTGGCATATTGATCAAGGGACTGACATGTGGTGCAAAGTTCACTTGAGGTTTTTTCGTCCACGTCCCGTTCTTTCTCCAATTTTAATTTTTCTAACTCAAACTGCCTTATCTTCTCTCTTTCTCTTTCCTCTCTTTCCTCTTTCTCCCTTTCCGTTCTCTTTCTCTCTCTCTTTTTTCCCGTTCTCTTTTCTCTCTCCTCTTTTTCCCGTTCTCTTTCTCTCTCCTCTTTTTCCCGTTCCCTTTCTCTCTCCTCTTTTTCCCGTTCTCTTTCTCTCTCCTCTTTTTCCCCCTTCTCCCTTTTTCTCTCCTCTTTTTCCCGTTCTCTCTCCTCTTTTTCTTTCCTTCTTCCCGTTCCCTTTGTATTTTCTGGGCCTCGATTACACGGGCCAGTTCTCATCTACATATGCCTTCAGTTCCGGACCCTTTAGTCCTAAAGCTTTTCCTTCCTCTATGAGGTCCATCTTTTTCAGCGGACCCATTGTCTCAGCACCCTCTTCAGTCGACATTCTGAAGCTATCTAACCCTCGATCAGCCAGTTAATACAACCACAGTAACAAGCGAGATATCCACACGATCACTTGTAAATAAGCGATCAAATAGTTGTGCTACACACAATCAACCTCAACAGCAACCCAAATCAAAGCAAGTTCAAATACAAGGCCCAGTCATGAAAAAAAAAGATCAAAACAATCAACACATGACTACCGTCTTTCCAGGTAAGAAAAAAATCTAGGTTTCCACAATTACGACAAATTTCAAATCCCTTGCAATTGAACAAAACCCAGAATCAAAATCACTTATGGCTCATTTATGTTCATCCCGGACGAGCCCCCAATTTGTGACGGGTCTCCGACGCTCCCCCTCGTTATTAAAATATGATTTTCATATTCAGGGATGCAGGGGTTATAGACAGAAGTGTTACGCTTTCACAACCAAAATGCGCTCTCGCATAGGCACACGCACTCTGTCACTTACATCGGGCCCGCACAAAGGTGACGGGAAACCAATAACATTTCATAGAAAATAATCAACTTTTATTCAACTTGACTCCGAGCCCCCACCCGTCACTACACAACACAACTATCTGTATCATACAATAATGTAAACAGCATACAGACAATTTCATAAATCGCATCCCCTTTCCTTCAATTACTCTTCATTAACCAGGAAAGACAATATTCCACAATTCTGTTTGCACACTGATAAACTTAAGAACAAATAAAACGTCCGTAACTTGCCAGCATTCCTCGGTTTGACCGTCAGTTTTCTCTCATCCCACTGTGCGACTACGAGCTGAAGCTGCCACAAACCGTTGTGTCCTCCCGATTGGCCAAATCCCAGTTGGGGGACACTGGCAACGTAGCTTGAGTCGCACCCTCACACCGAGTCTCCCGGACTCCACCGTACTTCGCCCTCTCCACGGAAAGGCTCCTGTCGGCCTCTCCCACAGGTCTTCTCTGGCTGCAAACACCCCACCGTTGTCTGGCAGCTCCCTGTCTAGGCTACAACAGGCTGACACGTCTTGCTGTCGACCGTCCCCACACGGGAGACAATTCTTCTCGTCGTCGGCTCCGAGGCTACAGCAACCTCCACTGTCATACGTCCCCACCCAGGAGACAACGAGGCGACAGCTAACCTCTGCTTCACGCTGTATTTTCTTGAGCCCTCAGCAAGACGGGCGAGTTCACTTTCCCTTAAGTGAGTCACACACTTCCTGGTTTTCCAAGCACCTTATATTCGTTCTCAAAGAAAGAGAGAACCCGAGTTTAACTGGCTCAGCCAATGGAATCACTGCACACACACATCACACGATTTGTACCAATAAATCCCCAAGTTATTTTTATTCCACCAATGGAATCACTAGTCACCTACACATAACCACACACAACAGCTGCTAGCGCTAACCAAGACTTGGGTACCAAGTGGTTAATGCATAACCTCCCATTCAAATTCATGTTCGATTCCCCGAAGCTACCCATTGTACTAACAGCCTGGACTTCTCTACCAGCCATGACCGATGCTTCAAGTATTTACTACCTCTATAGACACCAAGGCGCAAACCACTCAATAGGCCGCAGCCTTCCATTCATTCCTCAGAACAAGGACGACTGAATGGTCGCTGTACTCTGCTGCAGGCTGACGGTCACCTACCCGTGACGGTCACCTGACACGATCGCCTTCCCTTCAGGCCCACTGGAGAACCCAGTGAATAGCCAGCCAGTGGTCGGACTGGACACTCCTCTACTCAGAACCGCAGGTCGGCAACTCCTTGTCACTATCCCTCGACATGCGAAACACTTCCAGTAACTCCTCCTCCTTCAGTATACGAATCGGGGTATTCCCCCCTGGTGGTGCCTGAATTCGCACACTTGAAGAACCCAAGGACTTGCTCTCAACAACAGCAAAACTACCCTTAATTTGCCTAAATGCTCGAGAACATTCGGCCGACTCATGACAATATTGAACTGGAGGGTCAGTCCGTAAGCATAGCTTAACGTGCTTAGATCTTTCTAACTGTTCCTTTATTTTTTTTAGCTCATCTTTGTCTCTTATTATATAATTTCACTTAAACATTCTTCAAAACTATCTTTGTCCTTAGTGTAAAATAATACAACTGATTTTAACTGCGATCGAAAGTCTTTTAAAACAGCATTGTATTTTTGAGTTAAGAGCCACACAGAAACTAAGGCGTGGCGTCCACTAAAGGCTAGCTTTGACAGAGCTTTTCTTTTTTAACAATGTCTCGTTCAGCTGAACAGTCATCAATAATAAACAGCGTTCAGTTCCCTCAAATAGTTTATAGTAATGTTCTAAACAGTCGCTCAGTTTGTCGCTAGGATCAACTAAAAATATATTATCGTCTGTCCAAATAAACTTCCTTCTTTGTAAGACTGTTGTGCTTAATGTGTGCAGAAAACAATGTGCCGTAATGAAACCTATATTGTTTGTACAAACAAGTACAAAGACAGTTCCACACCCGTAACCGCAGATATGAACAATGCGGATCTTTTGCAGTCAGT
>JAFLJL010002495.1:22500-34718 GCA_018398815.1 Conus ventricosus | reverse complement strand
CACATGCCAGGGCATGTACCACAGGAACGATCTGCAAACTCTGTGTTCATATCAATCTTGATCCGATAATGCGCTATTGGGAGGTAAACAAATATGTCGCTGACCTCGGCGAATTCAACTCAGTGCCCCCCGGACTTAGAGAGAGAGAGAGAGAGAGAGAGAGAGAGAGATGAACGGTAAAGGCTACCGACTTGCCATTGAGAGGACTAAATGAAGTAAACTGCTGATGCACACACACACACACACGCACGCACGCACGCACGTACGAATGCACGTACGCACGCACGCGCACACACACACACACACACACACACACACACACACACACACACACACACACACACACACACACACACGCGCGCGCGCGCGCAGGCACGCACGCACGTGCGTACACACACAACACAGACAGGTAGACTCACACACACACACACACACACACACACACACACACACACACACACACACACACACACACACACACAGGCACGCACGCATGCACGCACGCACACACGCACACACATGCAGCACTCACGCGCGCACACACACAACACAGACAGGCACACACACACACACACACACACACACACACACACACACACACACACACACACACACACACACACACATACGCAGGCACGCACGCGCGCACACACACACACAGCACAGACACACACACACACACACACACACACACACACACACACACACACACACACACACACACACACACCGATAGCATTGGCACAGACATTGTAATGGAGACAGCCCAAGGCGTGACAAGCGCATTAAATGAATGACTGGGTGAGATATCTCACCTGTTGGCCCCGTGGAGGTGAAAATGCTGCATATCAATGGGTGGCAGGCCTAGGTTCGATTCTAGGGATGGATTGCCCAGAATCCAGATGGGATCTATCTATGGATTTCATCCAGGAGACAAAAAAAAAACCCAGGGGACAAGAGACAGAAAGACAGAAAGAAAGAAAGAAAGAAAGAAAGAAAGAAAGAAAGAAAGAAAGAAAAGAAAAGACAAGAAAAGAAAGAAATAAGTCCATCACAAACACGCTACGCCCATAGTTCTGTTCACATTTAGAATTGGATAACTGCATTTGTTTAAAAAAAAAAAAAAAAAAAAAAAAAAAAACCCAGAAGAAAGAACGAAAGAAATAAGTCCATCACAAACACGTTAAGCGAATGACTCTGCTCAAAAGATAGAATTCAATAATCGCAACTGTTGATAAAAGAAAGAAAAGAAAAGAAAGAAAGAAAGAAAGAAAGAAAATCATTAAAATCATTAACGCGCTAAGCAAACAGTTCAGCTCACAAGATAGAATTCGATTGAGGGTTGCCATAGTTTAACAAAAAAGAAAGAGAAAAAGAAAGAAAGAAAGAAAGAAAGAAAGAGAAAAAGAAAGAAAGAAAGAAAGAAAGAAAGAAAGAAAGAAAGAAAGAAGTACATTACAAACACGTTAAGCAAATGGCTCTGCTCACAAGATAGAATTCAATGATTGCCACCCTAAAAAACGAGAGAGAGAGAGAGAGAGAGAGAGAGAGAGAGAGAGAGAGAGAGAGAGAGAGAGAGAGAGAGAGAGATTTCAAGAAAGAAAGAAAAAAGAATAGAACGGAGAAAATAAGTCCATTACAAACACGCCAAGCAAGTGGTTCTGCTTACAAGATAGAATTCGATTGGGGATTAACACTGTTTAAAAATATAAAGAAAAAGAAAAAAAGAAAGGTAAGAAAGAAAGAAAGAAAGAAGCCCATTTCAAACACGCTAAGCACATGGTCCTGCTTGCAAAAAAGTTGAGAATTGGATGGTTGCCGCTGGTTTCGTAATCAAGAGTTTCCATGTGCTGTCGATGAATGATATTAACATTGCACGTGAAGCCTGCCACTTAAAGCCCCTTTCACTGTGTAGGCTAACAGGAAAAGTAAAAGGAACAACCAACTGCTTATATAGCCCCTATTCTCGGCTAGAGACCAAGCTCTAAGCGCTTTACAATCAACACTCGTTTACACAATGGGCTGCCTACCTGGGTAGTGCCGACTGAAGAGCTGCCAGCCGGCGCTTCATTCAGTCGTTTCCCGTGTCATCCAGTCAGTATCGTTCAATATCGATCACTCATTTTCCTTACTTCCTTCATTCTTTCCATTTCTCACGCAGGGTGCATGCTATGTGTAACGTGTCATCCATACCAACGGCCAAACTGGCCTACTCTTCCGAAAGTTGGTGATAGGATTTAACGTGTGTGCAAGATTTTATGCGTGCGTTCACACACGGAACCTCGGTTTATAGTCTCATTCGAAGAACTATGAGGCAGGACATGAGGCAGTGAACAGTAAAACAATAAACAATAAACAAAAAGGTAAATCTTGCTCCCATAAGGAAACCAACTCAGAACATTTATTCAAGAACTGGCACATGCCTTTAAAACTTGAATAAAGTCAGACAAATACAAAGACGAACAATCTAATAGCGGGGGGGAAAACATGCGCCGGCCAAACAACCCTCTGTCATCAAGTAAGACTTGGCAAAAATTTGAACCTAAGGGGGCGGGGGTTGAAAATGGAAGAAAATGAGAACATAAAAATAAGAAAATATATTAAAAATATAACACTCTTCACTACTGCAAATGAGTAAACCATCGCAGTCCCTCCAAAACAAACTATTTGTATGCCTGCTCCAAGAAAATGGGGTTAAACTTTCGAAGTGTGTGTGCGTGTGTTTTGTATGTTGTGAGTTTTGTGAGAGTGTGGTGTGTTTCAGGGCTCATGTAAAGCATCACGAACAGAGGTGACCCAAAAATGCGCATGGGGGAACGTTTTTCACCTGACAACCGGCTGCCATGTCCAAAATGGTTGTGACGTGCGCATTACTCGTTGTGTGGGTTTTTTTTTTTCCCATTCGTTTATTGATCAGCTCATTCAACGATAAACATTTAATTTTTTTTGGACACTGCAGGTAACGTCACTTCGGACATGAAATTTCAGGAAAAGAATCCATGAGTGATCTCTTCATTTTGTTTCTAAGATGCTACTTGCCTTGGATTTAAAAAAAAAGGAACATATGATATCATTGTCCTGCACGGTCCAAATCTGAATTATTGTCCATCTGAACAATAACCCGAACATACTTTTCCGGCCCCCCCCCCCCCACCCCCCTCCCACCCCACGTTTGGTATAAAAAACAAACCAAAACCAAAACAAACCCAAAAACAACAGTTTTATCATTATTGTGTGAAACATAGACTCGTTTATACTGGGTAGTTACATTTTGTTTGTATTCATTAGTTGAAAACCATAGATCTAAGATCGTTTGTCAGTCATTATAAGTGGAACAGAGACAGGATATCAGCTGATGTGTTATGCAAGGGTGATGAGGATCATGCAACATTTTGTCTGTGACATATTATCATGTTTTGTTTTTCTTTAACTTTTTGTTGTTGTTGTGATGAAACCAGACAAGTTTTTATTGGTGGGGTTTTTTGGGTATTTTTTTTTTACACATGATAGATTTTAAGATCAAGTGTTACGGCTGGTTGCGGTGCGTATTTTGTTGTCTGACTCTCGCACTCAAAATTAGATGCGTGTAATAATATTACCTACACAAACATACCCACATCCCATACGTACATGGATAGCCAGGTCAGCACACGATTTGATTGCTTTTCTTTATAATTATGCTGCAGAAACCATCAATATGAATCTTTACCAATCAACATGCCATTTACATAGAATACAATCAATGCACGTCAATTAAGAAATCAATACATAAGACACTTCAGCTCAACAAATACAAGCGTATCAAACTACGTATCTTAAATAATACACATATCTCGCCGCCGGCGCCGTCCACACATCTCACATATACAATCAATCAACGCATGTCAGTTTCAACAGTACCCACGCACAGTCCACAGCATTAAAATAAACGAAGACGATAACCAAGGTCCCACACGGTAAACACAGCCTTCACCAAACACAGGCTATGAAGAAGAAACAGGTCTCCAAACACAGCAGCACAATATATTACGTCTAACTACAGAAGAAGAACCGCAAATTCACAAGCACAGTAATCCACAGAGAAGAACCCGCAGATTCATAAAAGCACAGTAAACCATATTGAATCCTCGATAACCACAATTTCACCAAGTCCCATAGAACACAATAAACATCGGTGTCGACGCACCGTTGATCTAAAACCAAATATTAACTCTCCCGTGTATTTATACTACAGTGTTTCACATCAAAAAATAATAGCCCACCGACACACATGCGGGTGGTAACAATTGGAGCACATATTAAAAATACTCACCGGAGTTTTAAGTCACTCTCGCGACACAGCATTCACAACAAATTAATAACAAATACCTTTCCTGCTACATATTCCGCGGTACCTCAACAAAAGTATCCCACAAACACAATTAACTTCGATCAAATACTGACGTAAAGTCAGCCTCTCACATAGTACACTATGGAGAAAAACGATGATTAAACAAAATAAATTAGCTGGACACCAAATCCTCAGCCGTTTAGTTCTTTGCTCCCTTTTCCTGTCTCCTATCAATATTTCCGTTCAAGTAGTTAAATATGTCATTTAAATTGACCGTCAAAATTTACGTTTGACGTTCACAAGTACTCCCCCTCCACAAGAAAAAACAATGACCAATTGTTTTTTGAAAAAGAAGGAAACAAACATCAGAATACACAAACTACACATCACATTCACTCACGAAAACGAAGCCGCTCACGGAAGCAGTGTCTAGGGTCCTTCCAGAACTCTCACTACAACAATATATAACACAAGTTGTCGTCCCACGAACTCTGGAAGTGCCCTTTTACATTTAGCTTGTTGCTGAACCTTTCACGGACAACCTCTCCATACCCACATACGATAGAGAGGCGGCTGGCTTGTCTGTCAAACCCCACACCTGGATGGCAATGCATATACGATTTACCTGACCAGGCTGGCGTTCAGCCTCTGTCTCCATACCCACAATGGGTAGAGACCACTACATGACTACTGACCACTCGGTAACATCTCCAGTACCCCCAAGGGGTTAGACAATGGTTGGCAACGGCTGCACCCAATACCCATATGATAATACACAACAATGTATAGCTGAATATTCTGGCTGAATCTCCATACACCCCAGCGGGGTAGAGACAATGATAAACATAAAGAGAATATATGTGCTGAAGAATGGAGAATAAGTTTAAGAAAATTTTAGATTAATTGTAATATGTGATGGATTATTATTTCTACTGGAGCAATACAGCAACCCAAATCAACATGAACTAGTACATCAGTTCCTACACATAGTTATAACCAGTCTAAGTAACAACACACAGGTGAGGTGCATAGACAAGATTCCCTGAATCTTCCTCTAATCTTCAGCAAACCCAGGAGTGAAACGACCACGTAACAATCTTTCTTCCTGACGACACAACAGAAATGCCTACTGACTAGTCGATGGATCAATATATCAAGATCCGACATGATACCAATCTCTCCTCTCAACAACCTATTTCACAAGAAAAGGGATTCATTACATTTCTTTCTAACAGGGTAATCGTTTAAGTAGGGATATCTAATAGTACATCACCTAATAAAAACGGTGTTGGGGTCAAAATTCCGGAAAATCATCAAAGATGAACACCAACGAATGGGACTGTGGATAATATGAAAATCAAACTTAAAATAACAGATTTATCTGCATAGAAACCGCCGTCGGAACAGTTAAAGTGGGTTGTAAAGCGAATATAAATAAGGAAAGACACTAACTGTACAAACCACTTCACGACAGTACAAACAACTTCGAAGAGTATCCACAGAAAGACCAACTCCCTGAGAGTGCTCAGAGAAAACTGTTCCTGCTCACAAGCCAATGGACTATCTCTAACCCCACTGTAAACTGTGAAAGAACGACTGTAGTTACAACATAAGAAGTAACACGCAGAAACATCAGAAGACTTTAACTGAAAGCAAGACTTCAAATTGACTTAACATCCGTTTCTGAAACAAGATCAAACAAATGTTTCAGATCATTAGGATCTGACACAAAGCTTTTTGTCCACAACATCTTTGTCTCTAAGCCCCCTCGTAACGGCGCTAAAGAAAGTTCACACGACAGATACATCACTAAACCACCGATCACAGAACCTCCAGGTACATTACCCACAAAGAGGAACTCAACAGCTATCTCCAAGACACAACATGTCTAATCGCCCCCCAAAATAAGGAAAACTGAATGAAACTGTAGCCATAAACTCATCCACGAAAACGACCACCAAAAGAAACCATATATTTCCTAAGCTACGGTCAAAAATATCCTTTGCAACGCCACATATGTAAGCACCATATCACGCGAAGCGCGTGCACCAAGTGCATTCACAAACCAGACTCCAACCTAATTTGCCTGTGAACTCACCAGCACTAACAAGCAAAAAAGTATCAAAACAGAGCAACCATCCAGACTTTTTGCTGTCAGCTAGTTCCTCTCGATAAAAAGAGAGGCCAACCACAACATAACACGTTCTGGGTGCTAAGGGTGCAAATTCTAACAAATGCTCTAACCGACATCATGCACCTAGCAGCTACATGTCTCTGTCTTTTTACACAAAAACACACAACACTACAGCTATCAAAAGCCTTCCTGGTACACCTCTTATTGCCATATATAAACACGGCGCCCGACCACGAAAACGGCTACCGCAAAGTTATTCCACGACCAGCTTAGTAACCAAAGCACTGATGACCAAATACAGCACCACCAAATTACTGTTGTATCACCGATAGAAGCAGAGTATGCCACTGTTTTTGAAAGTGAGTATCTTTCCTCGTCAGACTGACATAGTACGGAGTTTCTATCAGAACTGACCGGGATACAGAATCGATTTCTTCAATGACCAGGAGTTTGTACCCACAGAAGCAAAATATGTTTACATCAGGCTTTCCTAGAAAGCACCTTAGTTGGATGAGCCGTCTGATATGACTCTGCAGACTTGATCAATTCATCAAAAGTTTTCACATCTCTCTCACACAAAAAAGTGGCCACTCCTTAGAGACACACTCCAAAAACAGCTCACGCAAAAATAAGATCCACCAGATCTCCAAAAGACTATCAATTTTGACAAAGAGACCCAACGGACCAAAACAAACGCCTATTCAACTGCAAAGTCGCAAGGTTCATTCGGAGCTAGGCTTAGCCTCACGAAAACGCTACGAACACCATCTGGATTACACTGAAATTTTTTCAGACACAAGCTCTCTTTCCAAAGCTCGTAAGACACAACATTATTTTCAGCGAGACTGTGATAGATAGTTAAAAGCAGAACCCAAGTAGTGCAACCAGGTATGTTACCCACAAACCCCTCTCAGAACCATCCCAAGGGAACAGCATGTGTTTCAAAACGAAACAAGTAACTGTCCTATATCATCATCATTCTTTAAAAGGGGCAACTATGAGGAAGGATGGCGAGGGCGTTAAACCTGGGAAAACCCAACCCTGACTCTCACTGTCCAGTCCTAGACCGCACTCTGCTGAGAGTTAATTGTAACGTAATTCGTTTTAGTTTTCCTCATACTCTTAGCATTCTTTTTTGTTTCCTCCTGCATTCTTTTTTGTTTCCTCCCTGCTCTTGTATCAGTATCTGCTCTCTTTTAGTGTTCCTCTTGTTATCCGCTCCCTTTAGTTTTCCTCTATGTATCTGAATATGCACTCTTTTAATTCCACTTTATCTGCTCACATTTAGTTATCGTCAACTCCTTTACTCTCAACTGAAATTCTTTCACGCCATTCTTTCCTCACTTTCCCTGTCTGGCAATACACTTAGACAACATAGGCCAACAGATCTCTCCTCCAGACCACAATACCATACCTCGTTGTATAAATATTTTAGCGAAAACAATGTCCTCGACCACAGAGGATACAACAGGACTTCTTCCTTAGCCTTCTGTGCCATCAATAGAAAATATGAAATATTTCCAGTCAACCTCCACACCCACACACACTATGGATCAAATCTAAAACAATTGCAATCAACACAAACCCCCACAAAGCGAAAAAGATTGAAACCCCCCTGTCCCCTAAAATATAAAACCAAACCAATACGTATTTTAACATAAACCATCTCAACAAGCATTAAAGGCCAAGCACTCTTAAAAAGACTAAGAATTAACCCACCCAACCAACACAAAGATACGCGAAAAACCCAGACCAGGATTTTAGGGATATGGGAGAAAGTAAAAACACAAATCGGTAATCAATGCTAAATTTTCAGGCAACAATAATAATCAGCAATGACCTGATAGTAAAAACAATATACACATTGTACTGTTGTTTGTCGGGGTCACCATGAATGTTACGGAAGTGTGCGGTGCGTATTTATGTTGTCTGACTCTCGGCTCTTCAAAAAAAAGTTTTATATGCGTGAATAAATATGACCTACACAACACCACACCATACGAAAAGGATAGCCAGGCAGCCACGAGGTTTTGATTTCTTTTCTTTTACTTATCTGCCAGAACCATCATATGAATCGTTACCAATCAAATACAGCCATTACATAGAATACAGAACAATGCACGTCAAATCAGACATCATACAAAAGACACTTCAATCATCATAAACACGTAACATACTACGTATCTTAATATAATTCACATATCTCGCCCGGCGCCAGTCCACAGTAATCTCACATATACCAATCACCATTCATTTCCACAGTACCCACTGCCACAGTCTACAGCATTAAAATAAGACGAAGACGGATAACCCGGTCCCCACACGGTAAAAACACAGCCGTTACCTCAAACACAAGCGATGAAGAAGAAACAGGGTCTCTACACAGCAAGCACAATATATTATACGTCGAACATCAGAAGAAGAACCGCCAATTCACAAGGCACAGTAATCCACAGGAGAAGAACCGCAGATTTCATAAAGCACAGTAAACCCCATACTTGAATCCTCGAGAACACAATTCACCAAGTCCCATAGAACCCAATAAACTTCGGTTCGACGCACCGTTTGATCTATTAACAAATATTAACTTCTCCGTGGAATTTACACTACAGTGTTAACATCAATAAATATAGCCCACCGACACACAGGCGTGGTACAATAGGAGCACATATAAAAATATTCATCATACGGAGATTTAAGTCACTCTCGGTCGCGACACAGCATTCACAACAATTTTATAACAAAAACATTTGTCCTGCTACATATTCCGCTGTACCGTCCATTCAAAAATATCCCACATATACACAATTAAATACGATCTATAACTGACTTGAAAGTCAGCCTCCATCCACAAAGTAAACCCACTATGGAGAAAAACGATTGATATAAACAAAATAAATATAGGCTGGACACCAAATCCTCACCGTTGTTTCTAGCTCCCTTTTCTTGTCTCCTATCATTAATTTAGTCATGTAGTTAAATATGTCATTTATAATGTTGACGTCCATAATTACGTTGACGTCACAACAATATATAGTCCTGGTACAAATTGGCTGATTTTGTAGCTACATAGACTGATAACAGTATAGGTATTGTTGTTGATGTTAACCTTTTGTTTATTGTATTTCCTTTCTTTGTACACCCCATTTTGTCTTTTGATAATGTATTATCGTTACTGTTGCGATTATCATTATTAACATTTTTCCCCTTCTCCTCCTGTTGGTGTGTGCTCTTCCTCTTTTCTTCTTCCAGTTATCATTATCAAAACTTCTACTGTATTTCTTTTTAATATTGCTTTTGTGTTATTATTATTGTGATTGTTATCATTACTATTGTTGTTTAGTAACAAATATTATTGTTATTATTATTACCATCATCATGCGTCATCACCATTATTATCATTAATCAGCATTTATTTATTATTAGCGTTGCAGATAAATGTTTGTTGGTGTTATTAGCATCTGAATCATTATGATTATTTTTGCGGTTAATGCTGATGTTATTATCAACATTATTGTGTCATTATCATTGTTATTATTTTATAGTTACTAAAATTATCAATATTGTTTTTATCTTATTATTCCCCCTTTTTATTATCGTCCTCGTTTTTGTTAATATTATCATCAACTGACGATCATAGCAGGAAAGTGTTTCATGAAGTGCCGTGGATGCTTCATAGCGGAATTAAAAACGAAAGTGTTACAGCAGACATTTGGACCGTCCTTTTGTTGAACAAGGCGACGGCACGCTTTGGGGTTGTACACATGGAATTACAAATAAACGCATGCTAATTCAAAAACGAGACGAGTTCTGTGGTCCCATCACGTATATATATAAAATATTCTCTCCTCAAGTGTTCACTTCTTGTACTGGTCGAAGTTAGCCACCTTTCTCTTTGATACAAATCCGATCTACCTCTCTTTTTCTGCCCCTCACCCCCCCCTCCCCCCCTTCCTCTCCTCTCCCCTTTCCTCCTCGTAATCCTCCGGTCTTCTCTCAACTTTGGATTTATCGGTCTCTTGACTTCTTTGTTCTTCTTCTGGATTTTGAACTTGTTCTCTTGTGTCACTTTCGTTTTCTTCTCTCTGTCTTCCTCTTCTTCTTCTATCTTCTTCTTCTTCTTCTTCTTTTCTTCTGCTTCTTCTTCCTTCCTCTCTTCTTCTTCTTCCTATTCTTCTTCATTCTTCTTCTTCTTCTTCTTCTTCTGCTTCTTCTTCTTCTTCTCTTCTTCTTCTGCTTCATCTGCGTCTTCTTCTTCTTCTTCATCTTCTTCTTCTTCCTCGTTCTTCTTCTTCTTCTTCTTCTTCTCTTCTTCTTTCTTCTTTTTCTCTTCTTCTTCTCCTATCTTCTTCTTCTTCTTCTTCTCTTCTTCTTTTTCTTCTTCTTCTTCTTCTTTTTTCTCTTCTTCTTCTTCCTTCATCATCTACTTTCTTCTCTTCTTCATCTTTTTCTTCTTCTACTTTCTTCTTCTTCTTCTTCTTCTTCTTCTCTTCTTTTTCTTCTTCTTCTTCTTCTTCTTTTACTCCTATTCCTCTCTTCTTCATCTTCTTCTTCTTCTTCTTCTTCCACCTTCTTCTCTTCTACTGTTCTTCTTCTTCTTCTTCTTCTTCTGCTTCTTCTTTCTGCTTCTTCTTCTTCTTACTTCTTCATCTTCTGCTTCTTCTTCTTCTGGCTTTCCTTCTTCTACATTCTCTTCTTTCTTCTCTTCTTCTTTCTTCTTCTCTTCTTCTTCTTCTTCATCTTCCTTCTCCTCCTGTTCGTCTTCTTCTTCTTCGGTCTTCCTTCTTCTTCTCTTCTTCCTCTTCTTCCCTTCTCCTCCTGTTCTTCTTCTTCATCTTCTTCTTCTGCTTCTTACTTCTTCTTCTTCTTCTTCTGCTTCTTCTTCTTCTGCTTCTTCTGTCTTCCTCTTCTTCTTCTTCGTCTTCTTCTTCTTCTTTCTTCTTCTTCTTCTTCTTCATCTCTTCTTCTTCTTCTTCCTTCTCCTCCTGTTCTTCTCTTCTCCTTCTCTTCTTCTTCTCTTCATCTCTTTCTTCTCTTCTTCTTCTCTTCTTCTTCCTCTCCGTCCTCCTCTTTTCTATTCTTCTTCTTCTTCTTCTTCTTTCTTCTTCTTCTTCATCTTCTTCTCTTCTTCTTTCTTCTTCATCTGTCCTGTCTGTCTCGTCTGTCCTTCTCTCTCTCTTTCTCAACCGTCTTATCAGTTCTCTCCCTCTGTCAATCCTGCACTCCTTCCCATCGACCTTCTTCATCATTCTCCTACTCCCCCCCCCCCCCCCCCCCCGC
Organism: Conus ventricosus; assembly: GCA_018398815.1. NCBI lineage: Eukaryota > Metazoa > Mollusca > Gastropoda > Neogastropoda > Conidae > Conus > Conus ventricosus. The sequence goes on along the minus strand of JAFLJL010002495.1, from coordinate 22,974 downwards.
CCCTCCTCTCACCGCCCTCCTTCTCACCTCCTTTTCTTCTCCACCCCGCGTCACCTATAACCCCCCCCCCCCTTCCTTCCTTCCTTTTCCCTAATCTGACCCAGCTGATTACAAGTTTTTCACACCGCTCAACTACGTAAGAGAGTTGGGTGGGCAACACCTCTCGTTAGAAAAAAGCAACACGCTCTGTCGATGGATCGTGGTTCAAATCCCCACACAGGACCGAAGTGTGTTGGGATTTGACTGGTTTGGTTGGTAGGGTTGGTTTTTCCTTGCCCTTCACGAAGACCTATACAGACAGCATGGATTAACAGAACGTGGTCATTGGATGGAGTACAAAACCTAATATACAGAACGTTCGTTCTGGAAAGTGTAGCATCCCTTTGCAGCAGCAGCAGCCAAGCAGCAGCAGCAGCAGCACAGCAAGAACAACAACAACCACAAACACCACGGGGGCAGCTGCTGGAGCAGAAT
>JAFLJL010002495.1:15000-17500 GCA_018398815.1 Conus ventricosus | reverse complement strand
ATGTGTTCAGCTTCTTGTCTGTCGGACGTTTGCCACCTTTCTCTTTGTTACAATCCGAACTTACCTCTCTTTTTCTGCCCCTCCCCCCCCCCTCCCCCCCCTCCTCTCCTCTTCCCCTTTCTCCTCGTAATCTCCGGTCTTCTCTCACTTTGGATTTATCGTCTCTTGTCTTCTTTGTTCTTCTTCTGGTTTTTGAACTTGTTCTTCTTGTGTCACTTTCGTTTTCTTCTCTCTGTCTTCCTCTTCTTTCTTCTTCTTCTTCTTTCTTCTTCTTCTCTGTCTTGCTTCTTCTTCTTCTGCTTCTTCTTCTTCCTATTCTTCATTCTTCTTCTTCTTCTTCTTCTTCTTCTGTCTTCTTCTTCTTCTTCTTCTTCTCTTTTTGCTTCTTCTGCTTCTTCTTCTTCCTTCCTTCTTCTTCTTCTTCTTCCTCTTCTTCTTCTTCTTCTTCTTCTTCTTCTTCTTCTTCTTCTTTTTCTTTCTTCTTCTTCTTCTTCTCTTCCTTCTTCTTCTTCTTCTTCTTCTTCTTTTTCTTCTTCTTCTTCTTCTTTTTCTTCTCTTTTTCTTCTTCTTCTTTTTCCCTTCTTCTTCTTCTTCTTTCTTTTTCTTCTTCTCTTCTTCTTTCTTCTTCTTCTTCTTCTTCTTCTTTTTCTTCTTCTTCTTCTTCTTCTTTTTCTTCTTCTTCTTCTTCTTCTTCCTTCTTCTTCTTCTTCTTTTTCCCTTCTTCTTCTTGTTCTTCTTCTTCTTCTTCTTCTTCTGCTTCTTCTGCTTCTTCTTCTTCTTCTTCCCTTCTTCTTCTGCTTCTTCTTCTTCTGCTTCTTCTTCTTCTTCTTCTTCTTCTTTTTCTTCTTCTTCTTCTTCTTCTTCTTCTTCTTCTTCTTCCTTCTCCTCCTGTTCTTCTTCTTCTTTCTTCTTCTTCTTCTTCTTCTTCTTCTTCTTCTTCTTTCTCCTCCTGTTCTTCTTCTTCTTCTTCTTCTTCTTCTTCTTCTTTCTTCTTCTTCTTCTTCGCTTTCTTCTTCTTCTGCTTCTTCTGCTTCTTCTTCTTCTTCTCTTCTTTCTTTTCTCTTCTTCTCTTCTTCTTCTTCTTCTTCTTCTTCTTCTTCTTCTTCTTCTTCCTTCTCTCCTCCTTTTCTTTCTTCTTCTTTTTTCTTCTTCTTCTTCTTCTTCTTCTTCTTCTTCTTCTTCTTCTTCTTCTTCTTCCTCCTCCTCCTCCTCTTCCTATTCTTCTTCTTCTTCTTCTTCTTCTTCTTCTTCTTTCTTTTTTCCTTCTTCTTCTTCTTCATCTGTCTGTCTGTCTCTGTCTGTCTGTCTCTCTCTCTTTTCTCAACCGTCTTATCTGTTCTCTCCCCCCTTCCAATCCTGCTCTCCTTCTCCTTCTCCTTCTTCATCATTCTCCTACCCCCCCCCCCCCCCCCCCGCCCCGCCCCTCCTCTCTCCGCCCTCCTTCTCACCTCCTTTTCTCTCCCCACCCCGCGTCACCTATACCCCCCCCCCCCTTCCTTCCTTCCTTTCCCTATTCTGACCCAGCTGTTACAAGTTTCACACGCTCAGTCTTGACGTAAGAGAGTTGGGTGGGCAACACCTCTCGTTAGAAAAAAGCAACACCCTGTCGATGGATCGTGGTTCAAATCCCACACAGGACCGGAAGAGTGGTGTTGGATTTTGACTGGTTGGTTGGTTGGTTGGTTTTCTTCCCTCACGGAAGACTATACAGCCATGTTAACAGACGTTGGTCTGTTGGATGGAGTACAAAACCTTATACAGAACGTTCGTTCTGGAAAGTGTAGCATCCCTTGGCAGCAGCAGCAGCAGCAGCAGCAGCAGCAGCAGCAGCAAGAACAACAACAACCACAATCACCACGGGGGCAGCGGCTGGAGCAGAATCAACAAAAACACCAAGAAGGAAAAGCGTCAAACATGTATAAAAGAGACAACAACAACAACAACAACAACAAACAACAACAACAACAACAACAACGACAAGAAAAAGCGTCAAACATATAGACAGAACAACAACAACAACAACAACAACAGCAACAACAACAACAAGGACAGGGACAAGCGTCAAACATATAGACGGAACAACAACAACAACAACAACAACAACAACAACAACAACAACAACAATATGGACAGGGACAAGCGTCAGACATACATAGAAAAGGTGAACAAGAGAAAAGACACAATAACGAAACAAAAGAAAGAAACAAACAAAACAAAAACAGCAGAACCCTCCTCCCCAAAGTGCGCGCGCGCGCGCACCACGCACGCACGCACGCACGCACGCACGCACGCACGCACGCACGCACGCACGGGACGCACCACACACACACACACACACACACACACACACACACACACACACACGTGCTTCTTGATGATGGAAATACTGGTGCAGCTTTTGTAATACCCTCATTAAAAACAGAAAAACGATACTACATTGGTAAACATTATTCCATTTTTACTGCTGAACCTTGTACCATACTGATGGCATTAAATTACA
>JAFLJL010002495.1:0-10000 GCA_018398815.1 Conus ventricosus | reverse complement strand
CACAAACGCACGCACTTACACGTGCGCACACACACACACACACACACACACACACACACACACACACACACACACACACACACACACACACACACACGAACAAGAACAATATTTATTCCTTTTGCTCTTTTGGAGTATGGAGGAAGGGTGAGTTTAAAGCAATAACAGGAAACGAAAAACAAACAAGCCAAAATAAAACATGAATTGCCAGTCAATGCTGACATAGACCAACAATTTACAACACTTGAGATAATCTAATATACTTTGACAATAGAAGCATTTGTTTTCGACTAGTAGAAGGCATCATCTGACAAAAATTATAGACAGATTTGGGGGAAAGAAATCTTTTTGGCAAATACGTGATGCGCAAAGTAACGTATGATGAACATTCCATGATAAAATGAAATTCATCACCTATTGCAGACAAGTCACATTTATTACATAACCTTTCTTCTTTTGGAATAGCAAATCGACGATCTACTTCAATTGGTAATGTATGATTAGAACATCTAAATTTGATAAGAGGGTAAATATACACATCTGGTAAGCTAGAAATACATTTCTCCTCCTTATGTTCAGATTTATAAAATTTGTAGAAAAAAACATTTACTGCTAGTTTCAATGTCCTTTTGCCACGATTGACGAAAAGAGCATTGCAAACTATTTTTGACATTCCTGCATAATGTATTGACATCTGTAAAAGACTGATTGCTCAAAACAGTCAAAACCAGATTGTACAAGTATGTTTTTAATGCACGTTAACCGGGGAGACACAGTTACTGCGTTACTGTGCAAATGTAACATGAAAGAAAAGAACCTAACCGACATTTTTTCAACAGGAGATTGAACCAATCTAGCCCCAAATCGAATTATTCGGACATAGACAGTAACTGATAAAGGGTAGCGTCCTGTTTCACCATAAATCATGTTTGTCGTGGTACTTTTTAAGCGAAATATATATTTGAAAACTTTTAGCTGAAATTTATCAAAACTATTTGAATTTTCGTATCCCCATATTTCACAACCATAACACTGGTACAATCATTTTATCAAATGAATGCAAAATAACATGAATAGGTAAATCCTTTGTTCTTACCTTTTGCATCAGTTTACACACACACACAACAACAACAACAGCAACAACAACAACAACAACAGCAGCAACAACAATAACAACTAGTTATACATATTAGAAAATGGTTATAAGACTCAGAACCAAACTTTACTTGGAGAATATTTTGACAGGATCGCCCTGTCTTCATCAGCTCACTGTTGCTGTTGTGGCAGCGAGGCCTGGTGGGGCGACTGTTGTGTGGAGTGAGCGGTTGTCCACACAACAGTCCTCAATCCACAATCAGATCCTGACAACCGCTCACTCCACACAACAGTCCTCAATCCACAATCAGATCCTGACAACCGTTCACTCCACACAACAGTCACCCCACCAGGCCTCGCTGTCACAACAGCAACAGTGAGCTGATGCAGACAGGGCGATCCTGCCGAAATATTCTCCAAGTAAGTTTTGATTCTGAGTCTTATAACCATTTTCTAATGTTGAATCCAGAATCCAAAAACCTGCATTCTTATTTAGTTATACATAGAAAGGCATACAGAAAGACCTACAGACAGACAGACAGACAGACAGACAGACAGACAGACAGACAGATAGGCAGGCCAACCTGATCAGCTCCAAGGCATTTTCTGCCGCTTTGGAGGCTGACTTGAGGGCTTCTCGCGAAACAGACGTTCCAGCTAGCAGCACAAAGGCAAACAAGCAGTCAATCCACCAGTAGTAGCCAACCAACCAACCAACCAACCAACCAACCAACCAACCAACCAACCAACCAACCAACCAACCAACCAACCGACCGACCGACCGACCGACCGACCAACCAACCAACCAACCAACCAACCAACCAACCAACCGACAGACCGACCGATCAACCGACATGCCAGACAACCGAAAGGCAAATTAACTAGCCAACCAGCTGGTCGAACAAAACCAAGCAACCAACCAAACAACGAGCTAGCCAACCAGCAAACTAACCAGGTAATCGACCCAACAGTCCAACTGTCCAACGGTCAGCCAGTAGCGAACCAGTCAGCGAACCAAAAACCCAACGAGCCAACTAACCAATCAACCAACCAACTAACCAACCAACCCACTAACCAACCAAGTAGATAAACAGGTAAGTAACTTGTCATCCAGTCAGCAGACTAGTAAACAAAGCATCAAAACAGTCAATCATTCCACCATTCAGGCAACTAAATGATAAACCAACCAACCCACCCACCCACCCACTTACCATCCAACCAACCTGCAAACCAATTAACCTGCAAACCAACCAAATCTTCCAAACATCCAGGCAAGCAAGCAAGTAACCGGCCGGTCAACCAGTCAGACAACCAACCAACCAACCAACCAACCATCCAACCAACCAATACCCCAACCAGCCAATCAGTTGACCAGTCAGCCAATCAAACCAACCAACCAACTTTCCAACCAACCATCCATCCACCCACCCAACCAACCAACAAACCAAACAACCAAGTAAATAACTAGTCAACCAGCTAGCATACTAGCAAACAAACCAGTGACAGAGTCAACCAGTCAACCAACTAGACAATAAACCTACCAAACACCCAACCAACCAACCAACCAACCAACCAACCAACCAACCAACCAACCAACCAACCAACCAACCAACCAACCAACCAAACAACCCAGTAAATAACTAGCCAACCAGCTAGCATACGAGCAAACAAACCAGTGGCAGAGTCAATCATTCAACCATTCAGCCAACTAAACAATAAACCAACCAACCAACCAACCAACCAACAGTTCATCGAACCAGCAAACCAACCAATTTTCCAAACATCCAGGCAAGCAAGCAAGTAAGTAACTGGCCAGAAAACCAGCCATCCTACCAACCAACCAATACCCCATCCAGCCAATCAGTCGACCAATTAGTCAGTCAAACCAGCCAACCAGCCAACCAACCAACCAACCCACCATGAATCCAACCAACCAACCAACCATCCATCCAACCAACCATCCAACCAACCAACCAACTAACCATGCATCCAACCAACCAACCAACCAACCAACCAACCAACCAACCACCCAACCAACCAACCATCCATACAACCAACCAACCAACCAACCAACCAACCAACCAACCAACCAACCAACCAACCAACTAACCAACCAACCATGCATCCAATCAACCAAACAACCAACCATCCAACCAACCATCCAACCAACCATCCAACCAACCATGCATCCAACCAACCAACCAACCATCCAACCAACCAACCAACCAACAAACCAACCAACCAACAATCCAACCAACCATGCATCCAACCAACCAACCAACCATGCATCCAACCAACCATGCATCCATCCAACCAACCAACACATAACCAACCAATCCACCCACCCACCCACCCACCCACCCATCCAACCAACCAACCGTTCAACCAACCAACCAACCAACAAAAAAAACAGTACAATTAATTTACAAAGCATCCTACAAAGCAAGCAACAAACCAGCCACCCAGCCATCCATCCATCAAAGCCAATCGATCCAACAACCAGCCAAGCAACCAACTGACCAGTCAAGCAATCAGCCAAGCAAGCAAGCAAGCAGCCAGTCACCCAGCCATTCGTCAAAAGGTCAACCAACAAATCAAGCAACCGGCCTCAGAACATACCAGCTTACTAGCTAGTCAACCAGCAAACCAGCCAGGTCACTGAAATAAAATAACCAAGGAGCCAGCCAACCAACCAACCGACAGACTAAAGCAATCAACCTACAAACCAACCACCAGCTAAGAAAAAACAACAACAAAAAACAAGATCCAAAGCATATGATAATAATAATAATAATAATAATAATAATAATAATAATAATGAATACTTATATAGCGCCTATTCTCGGCTAGAGGCCAAGCTCTAAGCGCTTTACAATCAACACTCGTTTACACAACGGCTGCCTACCTGGGTAGTGCCGACTGAAGAGCTGCCAGCTGGCGCTTCATTCAGTGGTTTCCCGTGTCATCCAGTCAGTATCGTTCAATATCGAACACTCATTTTCCTTACTTCCTTCATTCTTTCCATTTCTCACGCAGGGTGCATGCTATGTGTAACGTGTCATCCATACCAAGGGCCAAACTGGCCTACTCTTCCGAAAGTTGGTGATGGGATTTTACGTGTGTGCAAGATGTTATGCGTGCGTTCACACACGGAACCTCGGTTATTAGTCTCATTCGAAGGACTGTATGGGAAATGGAGTCAGAACCAATGTTAACTCCGAGGAAAAATCCCCCTGTACCGAAACGCCCCAGCGGAGGTTCGAACCCGCAACCCCAGGATCACCAAGATTACGAGTCCGGCGCTCTACCAACTGAGCTATTCCGGCTCCCGTACTTCCAGTTTACAACAATCTTGAATATGTGTGTAAAAAAAACACACGTCACAATCAAACTTGCGTCATAATAAAAAAAAGTCACAATCAAACATGCGTCATAATGTATTTCGTCACTGAGATAAGAAAATCGGCGAAGTACTTTCAGAGATATTCCATAAAGAAGAAAAACCGTTTGGGGCCGTTATAACCGTTAGTAACGGCTATTCTGGTAAAATAAAACATCGGGCATCATCCGTGACCCATAATGAACATACCTACAAAGTGTCAGAAAGATCGGCCCAGAAGTTTTTGTCTGGAGCGAGTGGAACACATTTGACCACGGACAGGTAGACAGACACACAGACAGACAGCATTTCTTCGTTCTCATTGCAAAGTATTCCCTGTTCTACAAGAACTGGGAGTACACAAACAAGATCAAAGCATGCTTCCAATTTATCTTGAATACGACGTCACATCAAACATGCGTCAGAATGTATTTCGTCACTTCGGCTTATGACGCAAAGAAGCTTTGACGTCATTTTGTTTGCGTTATCATTTTCTAGATATTCCATAAAGAAGAAAAAAACCGTTTTGGACCGTTATAGTCGTTAGTAATGGCTCTTCCCGGGAAAATAAAACATCGGGCATCATTCGTGACCCATAATGAACATACTTACAAATTCTCAGAAAGATCGGCCCAGAAGGTTTGTCTGGAGCGAGTGGAACACATTTTGACCACGGACAGACAGACACACAAACAGACAGCATTTCTTCGTTCCCATCCTAAAGTACTCCCTGTTCTATAAGAACTGGAGTACAAAAGAGCCATAAGAGGAATTACACAAAATTTCAGTTTAGCTCCAAGATCAACATCAGGTTAACGCACAAACTATTAGTGTTCTGCTGAGATTTCTAGATTCGTTCTGACGGACGGGGGCAGCGAGACAATAACAGAGACACAGAGAAACACAGACAGGGAGGAGAAGGGGTGAAGAGAGAGCACTCACGTTGTCCAGCTCGTATTCGGAATTGACGAAGCTGGTTACCTCTGGAATCACCTCCCGCATGACGAAACTGTCATCCCCGAATCTGCCACAGCAGATGTATTAAACTGTCATCCCCGAATCTGCCACAGCAAGGTGTTTTATACTGTCGTCCCGAATCTGCCACGCAAGGTGTATTTATACTGTCGTCCCCGAATCTGCCACAGCAAGGTGTATTTATACTGTCATCCCCGAATCTGCCACAGCAAAGTGTATTAAACTGTCATCCCCGAATCTGCCACAGCAAAGGGGTTTAAAAACTGTCATCCCCGAATCTGCACAGCAAGGTGTATTAAACTGCCATCCCCGAATCTGCCACAGCAAGGTGTATTGTGTTGCTGTGTGTTGTGTTGTGTTGTGTTGTGTTGCTGGGGTGTTGTGTTGTGTTGTGTTGTGTTGTCCTGTGTTGTGTTGTGGTCGTGTTGTGTTGTCCTGTGTTGTGTGTGTTGTGTTGTGTTGTCCTGTGTTGTGTTGTGTTGTGTTGTCCTGTGTTGTGTTGTCCTGTGTTGTGTTGTTTGTTGTGTTGTTTTGTTTTGTGTTGTGTTGTGTTGCGTTGTGTTGTGTTTGTGTTGTTTTGTGTTGTGTTGGTGTTGTGTTGCGTTGTGTTGTGTTGTGTTGTGTTGTGTTGTGTTGTGTTGTGTTGTGTTGTGTTGTGCTTTGTTGCTGTGTGTTGTGTTGTGTTGTGTTGTGTTGTGATGTCATGTGTTGCGTCGTGTCGTGTCGTGTCGGGGTCGTGTCGTGTCGTGTTGCGTCGTGTCGTGTCGTGTCGTGTCGTGTCGTGTCGTGTCGTGTCATGTTGTGTTGAGTTGTGTCGTGTCGTGTCGTGTCGTGTCGTGTTGTGTTGTGTTGTGTTGCGTTGTGTCGTGTTGTGTTGCGTGTGTGTTGTGTTGTGGTGTCCTGCGTTGTGTTGCGTTGTGTTCCGTTAAATGTGTCGTGTTATACAGCATTATTATCTTGCATTGTAATGTACTGTATGACGTTGCATTGTACTGTACTGTATGGTGTTGCATTGTACTGTATTGTATGATGTTGCATAGTAACTGTATTGTATGATGCTGCATTGTACTGTACTGTATGATTTTGCATTGTACTGTACTGTATGATGTTCCATTGTACGTACTGTATGATGTTGCATTGTACTGTACTGTATGTGTGATGCTGCATTGTACTGTATTGTATGATGTTGCATTGTACTGTATTGTATGATGTTGCATTGCACTGTACTGTATGATGTTGCATTGTACTGTACTGTATGATGTGCATTGTACTGTACTGTATGATGTTGCATTGTACTGTACTGCATGGTGCTGGATTGTACTGTATTGTATGATGTTGCATGGTACTGTATTGTATGATGCTGCATTGTACTGTATTGTATGATGTTGCATTGTACTGTACTGTATGATGTTGCATTGTACTGTATTGTATGATGTTGCATTGTACTGTACTGCATGATGTTGCATTGTACTATATTGTATGATGCTGTATTGCACTGTATTGTATGATGTTGCAATTGTACTGCACTGTATGATGTTGCATTGTACGGGTATTGTATGATGTTGCGTTGTACTGTACTGTAGGGATGTTGCATTGTACTGTACTGTATGATGTTGCGTTGTACGTACTGTATGATGTTGCGTTGTACTGTACGGGCATTATGTTGCGTGTACTGTACTGTATTATGTTGCATGTACTGTACTGTATGATGCTGCATGTACTGTACTGCATTATGTTGCGTGTACTGTACTGCATTATGTTGCGTGTACTGTACTGCATTATGTTGCATGTACTGTACTGTATGATGTTGCATGTACTGTACTGTATGATGTTGCATGTACTGTGCTTTTATTTTGCATTACATTGCACAGAATGCATTGTATTGCATTGTATTGTATTGTTGTATTGCGTGTGTGGTGTGTGGTGTGTGTGTGTGTGTGTGTGTGTGTGTGTGTGTGTGTGTGTGTGTGGGGTGTGTGGTGTGTGTGTGTGTGGTGTGTGTGTATTTCTACAGACACAATCAGCCGTGTCCTCCCTGATGAGTCCGATCCAGCAGACGAAAGGCCTAAGAGCAGGCAATATGAAACGATCTGTCTTTAAATAGGGATTGCAATGGTCCCCATGTGGTGCCAGTCACGGGTTTAGTATTTATAATACTGTCTATCTGTGTTCTCATTTTCTGTTTCCCCACCCCACATTTTTTTCTTTCGTTTATTCAAATTTCTGCCAGTCATTGATATAAATGACGGAAGAACTGTTAGCCTGCACTGCCCCCCGCCCCCCCCCCCCCCCCCCCCCCCCCCACTACTTACATGTATGTAATTCACAACCAGAAACACATTGACCAACAAATGAAACTCAAGCCAGCAAGATGATTTTCATGACAAAAAACAACAACGATCCACATTGAAACGTTTCCAACCTTTTATGCCAGAGACAGAGCCTAACAATAGTCAAACCAAGCACAACCAACGTTCATATGATGACAAAGGGGACCCTTAAAGGGATGCATCCCCCCACTTAATATATTAGTGCATTCGCATCTTGGTTTCATCAAGATTAGAGCAAATCTTGAGTCGCGCTAAGACATCCCCCCCATCTCTCTCGGTCCCTCCCCCCACCCCCCGTCCCCTGGGGACCGACCTTTCGTTCATTCTGGTCCCAGTGACTCTGCAGGAATTGCAGGGAGACCATTCGTCCCCAGCGACTTGCTGAAGTAGGCCATCACCATCCGCACGTCCTGCATTTTGATCTTGTCCGGCATGAAGATGAAACTGATGTATCTGAACACCGGAAAACACACCGCCCCCTCCCCGGTGTAAACACACACACACACACACACACACACACACACACACACACACACACACACACACACACACACCACACACACCACGCACGCACGCACCCACTCAGGCATATACGCCGGCCACACACACACACACACACACACACACACACACACACACACACACACACACACACAAACACACACACACACACACACACCCACACACACACACCACGCACGCACGCACGCACGCACGCACGCACCGCCACGCACACACACACACACACACACACACACACACACACACACCACACACACACACTCTGCGAAAAAAAAAGAAAGAAAAAAAGACAGAAACTGGGACATGACATATAAACAGACATGTAGACAAACACACAGGCAGACAACACAGGCACAGAAACACACACACACACACACACATACACACACACACACACACACACACACACACACACACACACACACACACACACACACACACACACACTGACCGACTGACTGGACTGAAAATCATTTACTGTCAGATTAACTTAGTGTTGTACAGACAAACACACACACACACACACACACACACACACACACACACACACACACACACACACACACACACACACACAAGAAAGGCACAGAGGCAAACACACGGACAGACTTTCACACAGACGGACACACAGACAGACCTGCTGAGCAGCACGGGATGTGCGTGTGAGCCAGAGACTCCATGAGCATTTCCTTCTCCGAGGCCACGCTGGTCGACTGAGACTTGTTCCAGACGAACTCCCACTCCGCTACCCCTCCCTCCCTCACCCCCACCGAGTACACCGCTAACGACAGGTCTGCCGGGGGCCTGAAAGTCCAAACAAACGACAGCCGTCCCCGTGTCTCACCGAGGATCCACCCGGTGGACACACACACACACACACCACACACACACACACACACACACACACACACACACACACACACACACACACACACACGCACGCACGCACGCCACGCACACACGCACGTATGCACGCACGAACGCACGCACGCACGCACGCACACACACACACACACACACACAATCGCACGCATGCACACACACACGCCCCACCACACACACCACACACACACACACACACACAACCCCACACACACACACACACACACACACCACCACCACCACCACCACCACCACCACCACCACCACCACCACCAACCGGCCTCCTCCGCCTCCACAGCACGGAAGGAAAGAAAAGGGGAGAAAAAGTCATATCTGTGGTTCTCTGCGGAACAACATGATCAAAAAATAGTCCCCTGACATTGATCATGTCGTCTGACCCTCATCATAATGGTGTGGCCCTCATCATAATGGTGTGGCCTTCATCATAATGGGTGTGGCCCTCATCATAATGGTGTGGCCTTCATCATAATGGTGTGGCCCTCATCATAATGGTGTGGCCCTCATCATAATGGTGGCCCTCATCATAATGGCGTGGCCCCTTTTCTAATGGTGTGGCCCTCATCATAATGGTGTGGCCCTCATCATAATGGGTGTGGCCCTCATCATAATGGTGTGACCCTCATCATAATGGTGGGGCCCCTCAAATTTTGGTGGCCCTCCAAAGGGTGGCCCCACTAATGGCGTGGCAATCATAAAGGTTGGGCCCCCATCATAAAGGGTGGGACTCACCATAACGGTGGGCCCCCAAAAAGGGGGGGCCCCTCTTAATGGGTGGGCCCCCATCATAATGGGGTGG
>JAFLJL010002494.1:30938-54444 GCA_018398815.1 Conus ventricosus | reverse complement strand
AATCGTATTCTGAGTACATTCCCAGAGACCTTTTCTAGCTTGAGTAGAGCTCTCCTAATAAAAATTGTAACCTGGAATCATTACTAAATCGTCTGAGACTAAATTTGATAATCGAGATCAAGAAAAAAAACAATGAAAACAATGTTAGCATTAGATAAAATAGAAGGTAAATCACATAATTTGTTTAACACATGACATGCATTTAGATAGCCAATTTGAATCCTGAGTTGGTTAACCATTCATTACTACTCTCGGTCTTGGGATTATTTGCCATTATTTGACAAGGAAAAACAACAAACAAACAAACAAACAAAACAAAACAAAAAAAACACTTTACCTTCAATATGTGTACAATGCAAAGCAAAATCAGTTTGCAGGATATCAGGCAATTAGAAAAGTAAATATTACATGTGGGAAAAAAAAGAGAAAGAAACAAACAAGCAAACACACACAAAAATGCACACCTCTGCAACGTGTAATGATACAGAGAAGAAGTTGGAAAAAAAAAAACCAACAAAAAAAAAACAACAACAACAACAACAACAACCTCATGAGCAATAAGTTCAAACAGGTAACTCAGTACTAAAGAACAGGCGCAATCACAAAAACCTATGCCTCAAGAAGACGCGAGAATTATAAATGTTCAAATAATCAACGTCCTTCAACAACAGTCCATTTCAAATGTCCCAAGTCCGAGTAATCATAACGGCCGAAAAATAGGGAAAATTATTACAATAATTCAACAGTCACATATCCAATCATATGACGACGTAAATGCTAACATTTTGACTAGAATGAATGGGGAAAAAAATATACGACTGAATCAACACACACACACACACACACACACACACACACACACACACACACACACACACACCACACACACACACACACACACACAATTTCTTTCGCACACAAATAAATACCATAGAAAGACAAAACATCATTACAATATATCAAAACATCATCACCCATTCTACAGTTGGCGGCAGTCCTTGTTGGTCACGTTGCGTCACTAACTGTGATGCCAATGTCATTAACTGCTGCGCACAATAACCCAGAGGGTTAAATGAAGGCCAGTTTCGGGTGTCAGCATGACTCTCCTGTGTCAGAGGATTGACAGGTAGAGTTGTTGAACCCAAGGGAAAATGGGGCTGTGTTTGGCCAAAGCCAGATCCTTGAACCTCTGCATAGAGAACGGATAAGGGCGGGAAATCTGGGGTAAGGAGCGTCGGGAATCGTGTAACTCGGGCAGAGGAATGGAGCGGGACATGTGTCGGGATGGTGGGGATACTTGTTGGGGGACGCGAATTTTCACCGTTCATGTCTGACTGTAAGCCCAGCACAGGGATTATCCAAACGATCTGGCGGTGGAACCTGGGAGTCAACTCTGGCTGGTTCATGACTGATTTGCGATTGGTTTTGGGACATTAATGGAGGGAAGTCACTTGTTGAGGACATGGGGGGAACACCTGAATTTCTGGAGTTCACATATTGTCGAACCAACAACAGAAAGAAACACTGGACACTCTGTACCACCAGAAGCCGGGATGGGACCCTACGTTAGCCGAGGGCACGAGGACGCTGGAAAGGACTAGCCCCATGACTACCGGCGGCTTTAGGGCAATCTTTCCTAATGTGCCAACACATTATTTCACCTGTTGCAATGAACATCATCCCACAGCATTGTTCACTTTTTTAAACAACACCATTTATATGAACCTCCCACCCCCACCCCCCACCCCATGATGATGAGATATGAGCTCTCCTTCTCTTGCCCCCTCCCCCCCCCCCCACAAAACACATTACCCTCCTCCCCCCATTCTCCCCCCCCCCCTTTTTTTTTTCACCTCACGCCCCCTTTCACCACCCCCCCCCCCCCCCCGATCATACCTTATCACCATTTATCTTCCACCCCCTTTCCCCTCCTAACATTACCACACACCTTCTCAACTACCCACGCATAACTACCACTACCTCTTTCATCACCCAACGAAATCATTTATTTTATTCACCCAACCTTTTTTTTTTTTTTTATCAATCCACCATTACCACAACCATCACAAAGATTCACACCATCCCATAAACTAGACACACAACCTATCATATCACCCCACCACACCTCCCCCTACGCAACCCCCCCCCCCCCCCTCCTTTTCCTTCCCATAATCCCCCATGTCATTTCCGCCTACCGGCTATTCTCCCCTACATGGACACAACGGATGAGTCATTTTTCGTTCTTATTTTTTTGTTTTTCGTTCTTTGTTTGTACTGTCCCAAAAGTTAAATGTGATTTATTTTTTCGCCTGAAGAAGACCCAAGTGGTTGAAATGCATCGTGTCTTGTCATGTGCTTTGTTTGTCAATGTCATTGGCGGTAAGAAACAAACTCTACTTCTAAATTTTACTTCGTTCGCCGCCACCAGTCACTCCCTTTTGAAATTTTCCTAATGTGGCCAGGACGACCACAAAGAAAAACACAGTCGGGGTACTGAGGTCCCGATGAACTGCCTGCCTTGTTCGACCCGCTAGCAGTCGTCGGCGCCTTATTGCCACTAAATCCTGTGAGGGTCTTCTGTCCGTATCTGGGCGATGCCCAAAGCTCTCAGGGCTTCAGCAAAAACCTCAGCAGTATGAAATCGCAGCGCACGAAATCCTTTGGTGCTGTCTCGCCTTTACGGTTCCTCAACTTCTGGGGACTCGGTGTTGTGTAAGCTGTTGTTGAGATTCAGATACCTCAAGGCTCCAGCTTAGCAACTGACGCCAGTACCCTAGCGTTTTGCGCAGCCTATCTCCAAATCTGCACGAAGGTTCTCGTCGTTAATTCTTTTTCATGGGCCTGAACTTCCTCCTGTACGTCTTGGATAAGGTGGAAACGTTTAACGCTGAGCATACTGCATGTCTGCATAAGAAGCCGCCTTCATTTAGAGTGAGCACACACCCCTTGCAGCTCCTGATTATCAGAAAATGGTGCATGGCCTTTTGTTTCTCGGACAATTGGTACGAAACTTGCTACCTTGTCAAAATGCTCTAAGAACATATCAATGTCATCACTGGGTACTTGATCTGGAAGCTTTAATTTTGGCCTCTAATCTATCACTTGCTGTTGATTTACCCCCTGATTTACAGATGCGGGAGTCCGCGAAAGAAGTTGTTTCCTTCTCTTCCATACGCAGAGCTTCCTGTCTGGCAGCCTCCTCTCTACGAAGAAGCTTCCTGTCTGGAAGCCTCTTCCCTTGCTGATTCTAACTCCTCACGACGGAGGGCCTCCTGTCTGACAGCCTCTTCCCTACGCGAGGTTCCTCTTTCCCTACGCCGAGTTTTCCTCTTCCCTACGCAGAGTTTCCTTGTCTGGCAGCTCTTCCCCTACGCAGGAAGTTTCTGTCTGGCAGGCCTCTTCCCTAGCAGAGCTACCTCTTCCCGAGCAGAGTTTCCTGCCTATCTAGACTCTTCCGACGGAGGGCTTCCTGCCTGGCAGCATTCCTCCTCGTCGCTGTCGCTCAGGGAACATTCAGGAAAGAGGCGGATATCCTGAGCAGGATTCACACTCCCGGAAACGGAGGTTGGACCGTTTGACCCGTTCCACTTGGGTCTGACTTTCCCATGAGGATAAGTCTCCCGGGGCATGCTCCTTACGAGGGGAAATCATGGAGAAGAGAGGGCTTCGGTTCTGCGACTCAACAGAAGCCAATGTTGCTTAACTATACTCTGACGCTTCCGAGCGGAAGTGCAGTCGAGGGTCTCAGCAGGAAGATCCCTAGTGAAAAAAGAGTGAAAGTACTCACTGGACTGTCGGCTACAGCACTGGTATAAGTAGAAGTCACTTTAGATCGACGAAGTACTGGTACTATAGTAGCGGATAATACATTTGAAAACTTTCTACTTCGACGCACGCTATACCACAGCACGGACGATTGCATGACAAACTATATCATAGGTTCTCAAATACAGGGGATAAGACAATTCCACTTGAAAGAAACAAATACCGCTCGATATGTTCGTTCTTGGTTGACTGAACTGTGAAATAAGCAAATATTAAAAAAATAAAAAATAAAAAATGTCAAGGCTGCTCCCACTCTGGCAACACCGCGCTCACAGCAAATCGGAGCAACAGTGCGGGGGGCTCACCGACAAAAAAAAAAATATGTCCAGGGCTGCCTCCCACTCTGGGCAAAAACCGCGCTCTACAACACGAGAACAGTGCGGTGGGGAGTCACCGACAAAAAAAAAATTAAAAGACGGAATCCAGAGAAGACAAAAAAAAATGTGACAACTAACGTCGTCGATACAACCACCTGCCTGTACTCACCTACACCGGTTAAAGAAAACTGGTTTTAACCACCAAAAACAGGAATGGGCAGACTGAGTGGATCAGAGAGGCGTCCTTCGGCCGTATCTGCGTGAGGCACCCGGCGGAAAGGGTCTGACTCGATAGATTCCCGATTTAGTTCAAACTCGACTCCCCAGTCACACCAGATGTTCTTCATGCCACCAAAAAGACTCCCTACACCGCTAGAGCACCCAGCCAACCACCACAATCAAACACGACAAACTGACTAACATATACAAAACAGACCAGAAACTGGACAGGCATCCACGAAACGAGAGAGAGACAATCAGAAACCCTTCACATTCGGACGGAGCCACCACAAATGTCACGACGACACCTGGAGGTTGCCCTGACAGGATCGGTCCTAGATGGGAGTGAAGGAGTGATGACCTCGCACGCCTCGCAGAGGACCCACACAAGAAAGATTACCAATACAATATCTCCATTTATTCACACCTACACACAACATAGTCACAAATAAGCATTCCAACACACACAACACACACATTCACAATTAAGCATTTCATCTCACACAACATACAGTAGTCTCAAACATGCTTTTCATCGCACACAACATAACCATATTCATAAATAAGGCATTTTCCATCGCACGATCCTTTTTTGTGCTTCTTTGTGGTTCCCACCACAATCATAACAAGCATTTCCAAACACGTTCCTTTTTTTGTGCTTCATGTGGTTCCCCCTCACCCTTGTCTCTCCAAAGTCTCTGAGAGTACCGTGTCGAATCAGGTGCCCATAAGGGTTGTTCTTGAACAGAGTCTTTCAATGCGACACCCTTGACCCCCACACACCCCAAATTGCACGACCACTGAGCTTAACACACTACGGGTCACATGGCTGTAAGGAAGTCTGAGGGACTGTGGAGAGAACGCAATCCCGTGGGACGAGGCGTTGTCGCTGAAGGTCCGGTCCAGGGTTAGGACCATCCAGCAAGGTCCACGTGCCTCCTTCACACTGGCAGCCCAACAGCGCACAGTTCGGTGATGCCCCAGGAGGTGAGGAAAACGGAAGGAATGGAAGGAAAGAAGGTACTAGAACACCGCTGTCAGTACGGTCTGAAATTTGCTGCTTAACCCTAACAGCCACTCGCATGGTGGGCGCGGGGGGTGTTTTTGCTGATTACATTAGATAACACCAGCAACACAGACCTGAGAATAACACAGTAAATCAAGCAAAATGAGGAATGTTCGTCTAATTGGTCTCCGCCACGATAGCAGGTAGGGATTACATTAACTGGCTAAAACAAAGAATAGCAATTTATCTCATTCATCCTTCCTCACTCACGTTCAACATTTTTCCTGTTCTTAGGAACTAAAATAATACAGCAACCATTGCTTTTTAACTGCCACCACTATTGCAAATAATCAGAATTCAATGGGCACGAGTATCCCTCATTTTATATTAAACATTTCCAAAAATAACAATTCTCCAAACCAAGCATCCAAATGACTAATTCATTGCGTACGCACGCTCGGGCATCATAAAAAACTCGTTCCCCTTGCACACACAAACAGACGGTGGCCGATAAGATTAAGGGGCCGAGTGATTGTTGACAGGGGCGGTCGAGCGAGACCAAGCAATCGTTCCAAACCTAAATCACCAGGTTCTCCATCCCCACGTCTACCGCATCACAGATGCATTGAAAGGAGAAAGTAATGTTGGATATAATTTGTATGGCCAGAGAAAATTGGTCTCAAACAATATTTCTTTTAAATTTTGAAACAAATAGGAAATTGCGCAAAGAGAAAAGAATTAGCGGCTAACAAACAACAACAAAAAATAATCCACGAAACTGATGGCTTACCGTACCGTGGGTTGACCAAAAGTGGCGGAGTTCAAGTGACTCTCGCCTCTGTTCCAGTCGAGAGGACCTGCAGAGCAGATTGCGGAAATGATGGACGTGACGTCCCTCCCCTACAGGCCGACTGCAGGAATGAAGGTACCGACCGTACCTTCGGCGATGTGGTAGAGAACCAAAACCGGAGCGGGCGCTCCCAGGGACATCTTCCGCTAGAGTGAAGAGAAAACCTGCCTAATCGATGGCAGCCAACATGCCACGCTACGTCACAGAGTGAGAATACCTCAAGCTAAGAGGAATGCTGCACGTGCGGCAGGTAAAAAGACAGGGAGAGGCCGATAGAGACAGCCAGTTCAAGAGAAAGGTACCAGCCACCCATGAACCTGCAGGATGAATTGCACGGACAGTGAAATTAGAGAGAGAGGGAGAGAAAGTAAACCTAACTTGAGCTGAACGACATTAAGGTGCAACCACACCACAAGCCACATTAAGGGACTGATACACGACCACGATTTTTCCCTCGGAGTTAACATTTGTTCTGACTCCATTTCCCATACAGTCCTTCGAATGAGACTATAAACCGAGGTTCCGTGTGTGAACGCACGCATAACATCTTGCACACACGTAAAATCCCATCACCAACTTTCGGAAGAGTAGGCCAGTTTGGCCGTTGGTATGGATGACACGTTACACATAGCATGCACCTGCGTGAGAAATGGAAAGAATGAAGGAAAGTAAGGAAAATGAGTGATCGATATTGAACGATACTGACTGGATGACACGGGAAACGACTGAATGAAGCGCCGGCTGACAGCTCTTCAGTCGGCACTACCCAGGTAGGCAGCCCGTTGTGTAAACGAGTGTTGATTGTAAAGCGCTTAGAGCTTGGTCTCTAGCCGAGAATAGGCGCTATATAAAGTATTCATTTTTATTATTATTATTAGAAATAAAACATTCTTGAGTGTTTATGCTAGAATAAATTACCTATACGCGCTCATTTATGAAGTATTCATGTTTGTTCAGCATTGATATGAAGTATTCACGACTGTACGAATGGAATAAAGTACTTATCTGCGTTCAAAGTAGAATACAGTATTCATGTATGTTGAACAATATGGAGAAAAGTATTTACGTGTGGTTTATGATGGAATAAGTATTCATGTATACTCAAGATGAAAATAAAGTAGTCACCTGTATACAAGATGGAATAAAGTATTTGTGTGTTTTCAAAGTCTTCATGTGTGTTAAAAATGGAATGTACTATTCATGTGTGTTCCAGACGGAAATAAGGTATGCAATGTTTAAAAACAGAATCACTATGGAATTTATTTCATGTTTATATATCTATATATTAATTATATGCGTATTAAAGGTGGGATACAATATTCAGGTGTGTTCAAGATGAAATAAAGCATTTATGTGTATTCAAGATGGGATAAAGATCAAGATCGAATATTGTATCCATGTGTATTCAAGAAGGAATAAAGTTCAAACTGGAATATAGTATTAAAGTGTGTTAAAGATGGGATAAAGTTCAAAATGGAATATAGTATCCATGTGTGTTAAGGATAGCATAAAGTTCAAAATGGAATATAGTGTCCATGTATATTAAAGATGGAATATAGTATCCGTGTGTATTCAAGATGGGATCAAGTTCAAAATGGAATATAGTATTAATGTGTATTCAAGATGGGATAAAGTTCAAAATGGAATACAGTGTTCATGTGTATTCAGAAAGGGATAACGTTGAAAATGGAATATAGTATTCATGTGTATTCAACATGGCATAAAGTTCAAAATGGAACATAGTATTCGCGTGTATGTAAGATGGGATACAGTTCAAAATGGAATACAGTATTCATGTGTATTCAAAATGGTTATAAAGTTCAAAACGGAATATAGTGTCCATGTGTATTCAAGATGGGATAAATTTCAAAATGGAATACAGTATTCATGTGTATTCAAAATGGTATAAAGTTCAAAATGGAACATAGTATCCATGTGTGTTAAAGATGGATTACAGAAGATTCATGTGTGTTCAAGAAAGAATGAAGTATTCGACTACGTTCAAAATAGAATATAGTATCCACGTGTGTTCATCATGGAATAAAGGATTCATGTGTGTTAAAGATGGGGTGCAGTATTCGTGTGTTTTAGTTGGGATGCAGTATTCAGATGAAATGCGCAATGAATGTAAGTTCAATCCACTCAGATCAAAAGGTAATACACGCACACTATTCTCCAAGCGCCTAGGCTTACCTGCCACACCCCTGCCTCACCTTTCTAAACAGTACGCCTGCAGCAAGTCAAAACCTAAGAGAACATGAAGACATGAATGAAACAGAAGATGAATCAGAAAGGCAGGGAGGATGGTCGTCACAGGTGGCATCGTCTTCATCGCTGACGAAATCGCTGACAACACTTGGATGTGATTCTTTCTTCCTCCGCCGCTACCCCACCACCCTCCTGCTGCCCCTCTATCCCCCTCCTTCCCCATCTCTCCATTCCATCACGATCTCCTCCAGTGAGTCATGAAGAAGTAATCATGAAGAAGTAATTATGACAAAAAGGGGCAGGGTCTGTGGACAGAAGACGCGCGCGCGCATGTATATGTGTGTGTGTGTGTGTGCGTGTGTGTGTGTGTGTGTGTGTGTGTGTGTGTGTGTGTGTGTGTGTGTGTGTGTGTGTGTGTGTAGGTGCGTACACACGCTGTGTGTGTGAGTATGTGTGTGCGCGCTCGTGTGGTTGTGTTTATGTGTGTGTGTGTATATGTGTTCCTCTCTGTGTGTGTGTGTGTGTGTGTGTGTGTGTCGCGGTGCACGCCGCCGCGCGTGTGTGTACCACGCTCGAAAAGCGCCGAGGGCGCATGCCTCTTATTTGTGTTTGCATATTGTGTTGTGTGTCTCGTCTGTTTTTGTGTGTGTCTTTGTGTCTGTGTGTGTTACTGGGTCTGTGTGTATTTGTGTGCCGGTCTGGTAGGTGCGTTTGCACGCTGTGTGTGTGAGTATGTGTGTGTTTGTGCGCACACGTGCCGGCGTTCGTGAAAGTATTGTGTGTGTGTGTCGGTGTGCGGTGTGCGTGTGTGTGTGTGTGTGTGTGTGTGTGTGTGCGTGTGTGGGTGTATGTGCGTGTGTGTGTGTGTGTGTGTGTGTGTGGTGTGTGTGGGTGTGTGTGTGTGTGGTGTGTGTAGTGCGTGCGCGTGTGGCCCCAGTACTTATCGATGTGTCGCAATGCTTCTCTCTCTCTCTATCTCTCTCTATCTCTCTCTCTCTCTCTTCTTCTCTCTTCTCTCTTCTCTTCTCTCTCTCTCACACACACAACACACACACACACAAGTTTCTTTCCCGGGTAATGGCATGATACTGAGAACTAACTGATATTCAGCCTATGCAAGCTCATCAGTTAAGATACACGTCAGCTTAGAACAAATTGCCACACCAAATATGGAAGTAAAAGGAGTGACGTGCGCGCGGCGCGCGCACGTACGCACGCACACACACACACACACACACACACCACACACACACACACACCAACACACACACACACACAAACACACACACACGCACTGTGACGTTTTTAATAAGACCCTTTCATAAAAAAATGATGGTTGAATGCTCAGGCAAGAAACGTTAGTACGCCCCCCTAGTAGGAAAGTCAAGCTTTGCCACACCCTTCACTTTCTTTCCAAAGATGTTATCATAGTGGTTTGATATTTGATCCAACAACTGGACTGATTTATTTAAGTAGAAATAAAGATGATGATTGATCTGCGGTGAATATGCGTCATGGTTGCTTTGTATGTTGATGTCGTTTGTTCCCTATGAATGAATTCACATATACAAAAGAAATAAATTCATGCACATATACTAAAGCAACAATGTCTCTGTCCTTCTCCTTCTCCGCTTCTTGCAAGTAAGTAGCACAAATAAACGGTTCGCTTGTGCTGCAAAATATATCTTCTGGAGAATGCTCGCAGATTATAGTCATACACAAGAGAAAAAAAGAATACAAGAAAAAAAGGCTCTGAGTGTGTTGTAGCGTGCTTGAGTATGGAGGGATGTGTTTGAATAATTTGCACTCGCTTCTCGGATCTGTGGCCGTTCGGAGTTCCGTTGACGCTTAGAGTCCTCTCCGGGTTCCGTAAGGTTGACTCCCAGCTCGTTCCTCTCACGAAGAATGCAAAAGAATAGAGATGTGTGACGAAGATGGGAGAAGAAAGATGCCAGTGATGACTGGGGTCGGTCGTCAAAGGAAAGAGAATGTACGAAACGAAAAACTGCAGGGCTAACGTTTGTCTTAGATCTTCGCACTATAGTGGCACATCAACTATTCCACTCACTACACAGCGCTAGGACACACTTTTTCAACTGGCACTAGCTTTGCTCTATCATTTACAATTGATTTCCTTACCAAAAAATGCTTTACGATACAACCACGTTAACAAAGAAGGAAAAAGTTTCATGAATATTCCAATCTGCCTTGATGTGTTATTCAGCCTAGGCTTAGTGATTGAATGAATTACATTTACATTTATAATCCTTGAATGCGACTTCTATATTCATAATGGCGTCCAATCTTCAGATTATAAAGGGATCACTTAGATCCACGAAGATGGCTTCGTTCATAAACTTGACTCGTTTACGATTCTTTAATAATAATTCTGGCATTCACACAAATATCACATCCTCTAAATATGGGATATGCATACAACGCGTGAGCTTGAAATTGGAATTTACATAGTTGGATTAGTAATGGCAACACGATAGATGAGAGCAAAACAGATGGAAAAATGGACAGCTTTCGATCTTATATTCGTTGTTGGACCGGTAAACCTGAAATATTTAATCAGAGTATATTAAATGATCGGCGCACCAAATATATTTACTGGTAAATGTGCCTTAATGCGAGTATAGTGAAATTGAATTTTGTTGCTCTATGCGAAAAAATGTTTTCGATCATTTACCTCAACATAGACTTCTTGTAGCACAGTTTTCGACTCGCAACACACGGAACACGATTTGAGGACTCGTTCAGCTTTCCCCGAAAAAGTGTGTGGATGTTGTCGACATTGCGCTGTGGTATCCTGTCAGTCCGGCTTGAATGATACCTTCAAAAGCGTTTCTTTGCTCCTTCAAATAATGGGACTTTTTACAGAGCCTCTTTACACGACGTCCTAGGCCTGATCATAGATGGCAGGATTCTATCGAGTACTGTCTACCGCACATTGGTGCGGACAAGAGAATTAATACTGACACTTTGGACAGTAGCGATTGGTCAGTTCGACGGTCTGTCAATGCCCAACATTAGTAATTATTTTATTATTATTACAAAGGCTAAGTATGATGGACGCTTGTGTGGAAATTATCAAACGTTACTGCCAGTGAAGCAAAAAAACTAACAATAAGTTTTGTCGTTTGGACAATATGAGAAATATTATTTCCAGCGGAGAGCGAAAGAGTTCATGCATCGATTGCGTCATTTTGATTAATGATTATGAACCGTGCTATGACAGGAATGTCACAAATACCCCACTACTTAGCGAAAAAAATACATTTAAGCAAAACACTAAGAACAAGGACAGTCCATTAATATGTCGATTATCTGTAATTGGTGTCAAACCCTCTTAAATAACACCGATGCCAGGTTCGAACAATCAAGTTAGGCACATTCTTTTGCATTTCACTTTTAGATTATTTACTTACGCAGGATCGAGACGCTGCTTCACTCTTCAACAACAGTACTACGCTCACGTAGTCTCGTGAGTACGGCTTTGATTGCCTCAACATTGTTCTCCTCCAAGTCTCCAGAAGCGATTAAAATTCTTCAATAAAGTTGTGGGAACTTCTTTGGATTTTATGGCACCTCATAATTTTCTCATCATCCTGTAAAAAACAATACCCCCCCCCCACCCCCATGGCCACTGCGTTTTCATGCAAGAGGGGATACGTTTGCATGATATTGTCATGACGATGAACAATGGTTCCCCAGCTCTGTCTTCCGTTCCCTGGTCAGATTATCTTCACGTTCCTCCTCTGCATAACAACTGCGACCGTACTCTTGTTTTTTCAATCCTTCTCTTTCAAAGTAATCCTTTGAGGAGATTGACGTGGTATGTATTCTCCTTTGCCGTTGATCTCAATCTTGTATCGTCTGGATTGGTCTTCTGGAATGGCTGTACGGTCCTTTCCATTGATTAATGGAGCTTGTTATGTTTCTGTTGGGATGTGCAACTATTACTTTGTTCCCTGGATTGAGATGTCTCATCTTTGCTTTTACGGTTGTAGTGATTCGCTTGTGTCGTCCGGCAGCCGTGTCCGTTTGTCACGAGCTATCTTGCCAAGTTTCTTCGATCCTTCTCCTTAGATCGATGACATATTTCCGCCGGTGTTCTGATCGTCTGTCTCCAGCTCCTCGTATGTCCTATTCGGTTTTAAGACCTGCCATTGGTCCACGCACGTGTCTACCATATAATATTCAAATGGTGAGAACTTGTAGTGATTCTTTGTGGTTGGCTTCTCTGTAAGCGCAAAAATACTGCAAGGAGAAATCTGTCCCATTCTTTGGGTTGATCCAAACAAAGTTCTTCAAACTGGACCTTCAACGTGCCATTAATTCTTTCCACGAGTCAGTTGTCTGTGCGTCGGTATGGCGTTGTGGTGATACCCTTTAATGGTCAAGAGTCCTAGTTGACCTCTTGCATCCGTCCCAGAAAGATATTGAATACCTCTGTCCGTGAGAATTTTTGTCGTTTGGTATTCCCAATCGCCGTCCAGATTTCCCCACCAAAGCTTCAGCCACTGCTTCTGATGTTGTGTTACGGAGTTGCGTTGCTTGCGTAGCGCGTAGCATAATCGATGCGGTGAGAATGTATCTCTCTTCCCTGAGTGAGACAGGGGTTGATGGGTCCGTTGATGTCCACTTGCACACGGATGGAACCCGCGTAGTTCGAATCAGCGGAATTTTGAATCTGGCCGCTTTCCTAATCTATTTCTGCCGATACATCGCTGACACGTAATCGCATGTCGCACAATATCTTCTTGACGTCACCTTCCTCTCCTGGAAAAAGAATTCATGTAGCAGAGACTCGTTCGTCACGCACTTTACACCGAGGTGTCAAGACATTGGTTGCGTATGAGATACTTGTTGTACGTTAGACTCTCAGTTATTTCTGGGATACCACTACTTGGGTATGCTGCGTAGTTGTGGCGCACCTTCCTATCATAGTATTCCCTTATGATCATAACCGATGTTTCACAAACCTGTTTTTGCTGGTACGTGGTTGTCTGGTTTTACGGGCCAACCTCAAACAACGTCTTGAGTGATGGGTCTTGTAATATGTTCTTCCTCTCAACTGTGCAGGAGATACATTGCTGCATGTTGCTTCTTGTTCTTGAAGCGGTTGCACATGCATTGCCTGGTAAAGGTGCCGCTTGGATGGGATAAAAGGGTACATTAATGATCCATCCTCTTTCTTGCTTAGAGGTATTCCAATCAATAAACGGGCAACGGGTTTTTCCCATTACTAGTACTTCAGTCTTGGTCTGAAAAGGTAGGGAGGAGTCTCCCATATGTACACTCGCAACAGGATAGATTCTGTTTTGAACTGTATGGTCGATGCCAGTGATTAACTCTTTTTTCTGACCTGTATGCTACAATGTTCTGGAACTAAGTCCTTCCTCACGTTGTCATGGTAGAGACGTGTAATTCTCTCACCAGCATCCACCGTTTCTCTGTCGACTTTATACCGTGTGCATAGGGAGTGAAACATCGATCCACTTTACAACTATCACACAACTGTTGATCATCTTTTAGATGGACCACTGTGGCAGCCGCTGTTGTCGTGCATCGCTGTGTCATTTTCTTTTTGTGGTACATTCCCTTGTGTTGTGCGTCCTACAACATCTGTAAAAACATTTTATCTGGATAGCGATTACATTTATCTGTCGTTGCCTCCCATGTCTGGTACAGATCCCATAGGCTTATCCTCCTTCCGAGCTTCCTTGTGGGGGACCTCTGTTATCACTCCCTGACCATACCTTTACGTTGATCTGGTTTTACCCTCTCACGATAACTCCTCGCACAAGTCTCGGTTCTGGTCATATAGATCTTGCTGCTGCAAGAGCTTCATTTCAGTCTGTGGTTCTCGCTCCCTGACAAAATCTCGCCTGATCAAAAAGGCAATGCTTCCAAGAAAACTTCTCTAGGATTAACATTTCTTCTAAAACCTTTTTCTGTCCTGTTGGACAAATTCAACCACCTCTCTAGCCACATAGACCAACGATTCACATAGTGACAATGAACGTATCAGTGCTCTCTTTGCGTTCTGTACGAACTTCTGTCTGTGAATGACCAGCACACAGTCTGATTAACTTATGCAAAAGTGCCTGTTTGTTGAGGTTATAGTCCGCACGTCCT
Source organism: Conus ventricosus (assembly GCA_018398815.1). Classification (NCBI taxonomy): domain Eukaryota; kingdom Metazoa; phylum Mollusca; class Gastropoda; order Neogastropoda; family Conidae; genus Conus; species Conus ventricosus. The sequence continues at coordinate 39,875 of JAFLJL010002494.1, read as the reverse complement.
CTGCCCGAGGGTTGTTTTTCATTCGGCTTCATATGCTCTGAACTGGGTGCTAATGGAGCTAAACCTGACACCCCCATTCCTCCTCGTTCCATCCTATTAATGACTGAACCTCTCAAATTGAGTTAAAAATATGACTTCAGGTCGTCCTTGTTTCATAGTTATGGTTACTTGACCTTAGCCGACACTACAGTCTTGTAGAATGATTGGGCGCTAGCACTTGGTTGGCCTCAACCACTGCTTCTGCTTTTAACTATAGCTACTCTAGCTGGTAATTGTCTCTCGGCCTCTCTTTCTTCTCTTTCCTCCTTCTTTCTTATCGATCTCTTTCGTCCTTCTTCTCGATGTCTAGAGCGTGTTCTGACTCCCTTATAGGCCTAGCTCTAGGGCCTAAGCTTTCCATTGTTGGAATTGCGCACTAGTCTGAATTTGTTGAGACTGACTGTTCGTCATCAAGTGGTAGATGACGCTTCATGTCGCCTACCACGGCAAGTCTGATTTGGCTTAACATCAATTTAACTATACAAATCCAAAGCGGGAATAACCGAATACCGTCACGCCGTTAAGGCCAAATGATCTTTGGCACACGTTCCAAAACACAAAGTGCAAGGGATAAACCAACTTCCCACCACGTCCTGCGGGACACACACTACACCTACCCCGTTGTAGTCAAAAATGCGGATAAAAACACTCGAACACCCCTAAACTCGGGTATTCAAAACACGTCAACAAACCAATACCTCGTTTGCACACACAGCTACGGAACGAACGTGCTAAACTGACGTAACGGTCGTGCTCGAAAAAAGAGTATCTCAATTTCTACCGTACAGAAAACTATACGGCCGCCAGCAAAATAGCCGTGTGCCACGTTTCACACCCACGGTAATAGACCCACTGTACGTTGAAATGCCGCTTTACGTGTTCATTCTTTACTCTAATCACAGTGTCCCAATCCGACACAAATACACACCACTGCACAATTCAATGCAGTAAAGTCAAATTGCACTCACCTGGCAACTTGAATTAAAATTTCTTTCTTCACATCAGTTCTAGTGTAATAGATCTAATAAGAAGTGTAAATATGTGTGGTATATATGACGTGAAGTGGCCAAGGTCGTACTTTCTCTGTTCTGTGTTGTAGGCATTTTTTTTAGGATTAGGAAAATTAATGAACAAATAGCGTTCGCGACTAACGACGGATGTACCTACCATATGAATTATGAACAAAAAATGTGAAATTTAAATTCATTTCTAGTATATGTTTAGATGGTCAACCACAGATAATGATCAGAGAGCACACCGCCCAACCTCCCACTGGAAACAAAGAGGAAGGTTGCGGCCTACAATCGTGACTGCGTCAATGTCCTCCAGGTACTTTCAGATCGAAAGATCACGGGACGAAGGCCCCAAATAATTTGTGACGTTTTGAATAAGACCATTCATAAATGATGGTTGAATGTCTGGCAGAACGTTTGTCAGTAGTTAGGAAAAGTCATTGCTTTCGTCCACACCCTTCACTTTTTTCCACCGATGTAATCAAGAGGTTTGATCTTTGATCCAACAAATGAACGTTAATTAAGTATAAATAAAGATGTGATGATCTGCGGTGAATATGTTCGTTTCGGCTTGCTTTGTATGTTGATGTCCGTTTGTTCCCTAGAAAGGAATCACTACAAAAAAAAAGAATATAAAATCATGCACATATACTAATAGCAACATAGTCTCTGTCCTTCTCCTCTCCGCTTCTTGCCATTTAGCAACAATTAATGTTCGCTTGTGCTGCAAAAAATATATCTTCTGGTGGAATGCACGCAGAATATAGTCATACTCAAGAGAAATATAATATACAGGAAAAAAATGTTGAGATGTGTTGTAGCGTGCTTGTAAGTATGGAGGGTTGTGTTCTGAATTAATTTGCACTCAGCTTCACGGATCCTTGTGGCGTTCCGGAGTTACGTTGCACGTTAGAGTCCACCTCCGGGGTTCGATAAGGTTGTCCACACCAGCACGGTCATCTCACGAAGATTGCAGCCGAATAGAGATGTGTGACGAAGATGGAGAATATAGATGCAGGAGGAACTGGGTGGTCGTCAAAGGAAGCATGAAAGTACGACAAGAAAAACTGCAAGATAACGATTGTCTTAGTTCTTCTGATATAGTGGCACATCAATATTCCACTCACTAACGCTCGTAGACACACTTTACAATGCACTAGCTTCGCTTCTATCATTCTACAATTGTTTTCATTCATATATTGCTTTACGATAACAACTCGTTAACAAAGAAGGAAAGTATACAGTGAATATCCAATCTGCTTGAATGAGTTATTTCGCAAAGGCTTATTGCTTGAGGAATTACTATTACATTTAATCCTTGTTGGATTAAATCAAATGGCGCGTAAATCTTCATTTATTCAGATCACTTAGATCACGAAGATGCTTCGTTCATAATTTGAAAACTCGGTTACGATTCTTTAATTAAGAAATCTGCATTCACACAAATATCACATCTATAAATATGGTTGCATACATCGGTGAGCTGAAATTGATTTACTTTGAATGGGTAGGAAATGGCAACACTGATATGATGAGAGGCAACAGATGAAATGACAGCTCTCGATTCAAATCATTACGTGCTTGTCCGGTGTAACCTGAAATACTTTAATTCAGAGTTTATTAAATGATCGGCCGCGAACAAAATATTATTGAAATGGAAATGTGCCTTAATGCGATTTTATTGAAATAGATTTTTGTTGCTCTATGCGAAAAAAATGATTTCGATCCATTTACCTAAAACATAGACTTTCTTGTAGCCACAGTTTTTTCGACTCGACCACGGATCGATGAGACTCGTTCAGCTTTCCCCGAAAAAGTTGTGGAAGGTCTAGTCGAATGCTATGTGTCTCCCTTCAGTCCGCCTAGACTGATACTTCAAATGGTTTCTTGCTCTTCATAATAATTGGGACCTTTTCTACAATAAGCCAATTCACGACGTACGGGCTGATCAAAGATGGCAGGATTCAAGGTTACTATCTAAAGCCACATTGCGCGGACAGAGACACTACTGCACTTGGACAGTAGCGATTTGGTTCAGTACGACCGGTTTTCGCTGCCCTACAATAGTAAATTATTTTATTATTAATTCAAAGTGCAAGTCTTGCATGACGCTTGTGAAATAGAAACGTACTGGCGTGAAGCTAAAAAAAACTAACTAGTAGTTTTGTCGTTTGGACATAGTAATATTAATCCAGGACATGACGATTAGACGTCATGGTATCGATTGCCGTCATTTTCTTAATGAAATTGAACGAGCTTATGAAATGAATTGTCACACACACACACACACACCACAAACCACACACCCACACCGAGAAGGATTTAATCAGGGATTAAAGGTGGCCTGATTTTTACTCGGCCAAATGGATTCCTTTCATTCTTCCAAGATTCCTCTGCATAAATGTTCATGTCTTACTTTGTTGTTCCGTCCATCCACTGACGACAGGTATGAAGCATCAGAGCTTTCTACGGTGTGGGGGGAAAGGGGAGTGGTTGGGGGAGATTGACCAGGAGTGGATGAACTCGTGGCTCACACGTTGCTAACCTCCTGAAAAGAATTCAGGTAGGACAGGTGGCTCTTTGGGAGTTAGCGCACCAAGTGCTTACATCCTGAAACAGATCAGGACAGACAGGTGGCTCATTGTGGAGTAGCGCTCACGTGCTATCTCTGAACAGATTCAGGACAGACAGGTGGCTCATTGTGGAAGTAGCGCACAAGTGCCTAACCTCTGCAACAGATCAGGACAGACAGTGGGCTATTGTGGATACATGACACATTCAAGCGCACACGTGCTAACCTCTGAAACAGACAGGACAGGTCAGGTGGGTCATTGTGGAGTAGCGCAACGTTGCTAACCTCTGAACCAGATCAGGTCAGGACAGGGATGGCTCATTGTGGAGTTAGAGCACAGTGCTAACTCCTGAACAGATCAGGACAGACAGGTGCTCATTGTGGGTATCGCACACGGCCAGAGACAGCCAAGCGGTGACGGTTCGATAGTCAGTCCCCTGGTTCAATTGTCCCACGTGTCAGCAGTCCCGCCGTCAACGCTGATGTGTCAGTGGTCTCACGATTAACGGTCCGATGTAGCAACCGGCAACGGTCTGAGGTCATGTTACTCAGACGGAACAATACAAGCCCCACAGGTCTTCTCCCATGGAAAGTTACCTGGAATTTCAGAGGTTTGGTTTTAAACGGGCTCTGTGTGTGTGTGTGTGTGTGTGTGTGTGTGTGTGTGTGTGTCACGCTGAACAGTTTAGTAGTACCAGTATATATATGATGTGTGTGTGTGTGTGTGTGTGTGTGTGTGTGTGTGTGTGTGTGTGTGTGTGTGTGTGTGTGTGTGTGTGTGTATGCGGAGACACAAAGAGAGACAGACAGACATACAGACAGACAGACAGACAGAGATTAATCCACTCACCTCCCCCCCATTTTGTGTGTGTGTGTGTGTGTGTTTGTGTGTGTGTGTGTGTGTGTGTGTGTGTGTGAAAAGTTGTTACTTTAACGACAGACCACTTGTTAGCTGGTAGCTGTTTTCTCCACAACTTATTTGTTCAACATAGTATTGTTTGATCTATCAGTGGGAGATGGCATCTCTAGGAGATCCAGATAAAGGCTGTTCTGCACAATTCTTAGCTGCTATGTTACGACAATGTTGGGTGATTTAACATTAGAGATGACCATTCTGACTGTTTAAACAACTTTTGATCCCCCTTGTATCTTCCAAACGGATCCTCAAGCATAGTTTTACCCCCACCCCACCCTTCTATGTTTACACTTTTTCCATAATGATATTAGTTTTATATGCAACCTATTTGCTTACATCTCTCTTTTAAGTGTCGGCATGGGGATGCGGTATTGTTGTTTTTTGAGCCCTTGGTGGTGAGACTAGCACATAATTTTAAATGGTGTATCTGCTCTTGACGCCAAGGTAGGGGGGGGGGGGGGGGGGGGGCTAGGTAAACGTTGCCCTTACCAGCCCACAGCTCTGAGAACAGTAGCGGCCATTTTTGTCAGCTGGGTCAGCCATTGAAGAGGGCCACAGGCGTTCCCGGGCTGATAGTGGGAAAGGTTCTGCTCTCAGCACTGACTGATGGAACCATGTGCTGCTAACCAACCATTTTGTATTCCGGGCCCGCTATTCTCATCCCCACCCCCCCACCCCCACCCCCACCCCCCCCTCTATTTCCTCCTTTTTTTCATTTGCAAAGAGAGATTATGTATTCTATCTTTATTTATCAATTTTTTAAAGTAATTTCAATATTGATTGCTATCAAGCATCACGTTTTCCTGACATATACTGCTCTATAAAGTAACTGAAGACTTTACCTTAAAATGTTTGGGAAAACGGAAAGGGCTGTTTCTTTGTATTTATTTTATAGGGAGAAAAAAAAAAGTGCAACTCTGATTTATCGGCGTAAAATTTGCGTATACTGATTAGGTTTTCCAGTTGTGATGATCGTCCCATTTGTGAGTTTCCACAGGGTGAGAGAGAGAAAAGAACAAATCTGTGGTGATTGATTATACGATGTAATACAACGATATTTCTACTGTGATCACAAAATAGCGATGCCACACAAGGTTATGACACACTCCGGAAATTAATGCCTGTCATTCACCTAAAAAATAGATTTTTTTAACCAATTCAATCGTTAGATTATACCTTTCATCATAAAACTACCGTTAGACTATGCCATATAATTGAATAAAATTAATGAATTGTTTATATGAGAATTCACGTGTCAGTGCTACTACTGTCAGCAAACCTGGACAATATTTATCATGAAACGAAATGATTTATTAAAGCTTCTAATACTCATAAAGTACTAATACATGTAATACTACAAGATATGTAACTTTGATACGGTTGAACGAATATCTTATTGGTGATTCAGCGATCAGACTGAGGCACGCACATACATCTGCTGTAGGCTACCGACCTGGCCCCTCTGCCCCCCCTTCCCGGGGCTGACGGGATTGCGAGGCTGACAGTCGTCTGCTCCAACCAGTCGTTGGCTCACAGTAGAGAACAGGGAAACACGGATTTAAGCTCACCCGCTCTCAAACGGTCTTAACCGGTTTCGAGGGGCCCGCCCTTAAATCCGTGTTTCCTGTTCTCTAACAGTAAGACTTCAATAACCAAAAACGTAGCGTAGTAACGTAGGGGAAAAGCAGCCGCGGTTTGAACACGCCCATAGAGAAAACGTAGGGGAAAAGCGCCATGGCTAAACGCCCCTCCATATAAAATGGTGGGGGCAGGTAAGCCTTTAATTGCTAGTTGCCGGCTACCAAAGGGAAACTCTGCAGTATCCGATTACTTACTACGTGGCGGGCATGGCGATTTTCGGATAACGCGATGGGCTGATGTCACGGCCGGCCAATCACAAGACTAGTAGAATCAGTGATTAGTAGTGACGACATTTCCGCCCAGCACTTGTGTTGTTCATTTCCCCTAGTGCTGTGGTGGTGTGAAGACGGTGCTTTTTCTGCGAGAGAAGTGTTTGCATATGGCACAAAATTAGCTGCAGTTTTAAGACAGTGTGGTTTTGGGTTTTAGAAAAGTTCTTGATCAAAATACCTTTTTCAACGACTTTATAGATTAAATTTTTTGGGTGCGGAAGACATGGAATCAGCTAAAAACTTTCCAACAAGTTCAAAATCTCCCATTACCGCCGCCAACGCCAAGGGAATTGTGGACAGGGGAAAGAAAAGAATGCTTTACATGAAAATATAAGATACTTTGAAAATGTTTTGAAGCAGCTCGTAAAGCAACGGTTAATGCTGGCAATTTTTTGGAACTACTGACGATTGGAATGACGCGGTTCAAAAAACGAAACAGCTATATATAACCACCTGTCTGTCAAGTTTTGAACTATTTGTGACGGGCTTCAAAAAAATAGGTAACGGTTACGCGTAACGCCTGGCTAGCAGCGAAGGCTAGGCTGTTGAGGCCACAGGGGCGGCTAACAGCGTGCAGGCCTGCGTGGGGGGGTTTTGGGATACTGACGATAGTATGACTGGGCTTCTAAATATAGTAACGGTTACGCGTAAACCCCACGGCAAACATTCTTCTAAAAAATTTGCTTCATCGTGGCTGTCTTGAATTTACGACGTTCAAGTGTGGACAACAAAAAAGCCCTTCACTTTCCACAAGCATGTCCTGTCTATTGTGTGTTTGTTTGTTGTTTGTTTGTTTGTGTTTGTTGTTTGTTTGTGTGTGTGTGTGTGTGTGTGTTTTGCCCACCCCACGCAGCACGTCCCCCAAACCCCCCCCCCCACGATGCACACCCCACCCAACCCCACCCCCCCCCACCCCACCCACCCCACACACATTGCACACATCAAGTCATCCACAAGTTCTTAACTCAAGTTACTCCAAGTCACTTCTAAGTTTTTACTCAAGTTGTCCTCAAAGTCATCCTCAAATTGTCCTCAAAGTCATCTTAAGTCATCTTTAAATATCCTCAAGTTATCCCTTAAATTATTCTCAAGTCACTTCTAAGTTTTATTTAAGTTGTTCTCAAGTCATCCTCAAGTTCTTACCCCAAATTTAACTAAGATCATAATAAGTCATCTCTAAGTACAGCCAAGTTCTTATTCAAGTTATCTTATAATTATCTAAAAAAAACAAGACAATCTATGTTTTTATCTTAAATAGTGATGTCTAATATAGTACACACACGCCTCAAAAAACGCGTCATCGCTGAGGATGTCTTGCTCAGCGTTCTCTGCATAGATCTTAATGAAGTTCTTACATCCCAAGGGAACCGCATTGATTACAATTCTGGTCTATGGAAATGTCTTTTATAGACTCCATGTCTTTATTTATTGACTCCATCATTTTATAATACGCCATGAATTTTTGTATTAAAAAATTTAAATTAAGTCTTAAAATATTATTTTCCCTCTGAAATGGATCAAATGATCTTTTGTTGTTGACGGTTCTGGCTGCTGTTGTCTTCTGTATTTAGCGGTTCAGATTTTTTTGATTGCTTTTGTTTCTGCTGCCATTGTGTATTTTATTTTATAACCCTAATAACCCCCCAGCAGCAGCAAGGCGCCAAAAATGGCAACGTTTTAAGTTCAATATTCCATGAAGACTTTTGGGGCCCTCGAATCACATGGAGTTTTTATAGCGGCATTGAATCAACTTGTTCTGGGTTGGCGGTGTTATTGTTTTCATGATGAGTTATATTCTGTAACATTAATTTTTTTTGTCTGTTCCACTCTGCTAATTTTTTTCCTGCTTTAACACGCCCAGGATGAGGAGCTTTTCACTGGCCCCCACCTGATTCAGTGTTTTCTGTTCTGCTGATTTTCTGGCTTGGTTACTTTCTCCACCTGATTCAATGTTTCCTGATTTGGTTTGATGATTTTCCAGCTCGTTCATTTTGAAGGGAAACAAAATCTATATGATTAAAAGTAATTAATCCCATGATTAACGGCGATAACAATGTTCCAAATCTGTAATATAAATCACAGCTTAGAGAACTCTAATGACTTTGTTAAAACTGGATTTGCGTTAAATCATACGTAAGATCTTGTTCGAATCAATGGGAGCAAATCTACTGACTAGTTTAGTGTACAAAATAAGAACTGTTTGCCCACACTTTTTACATTCTAGACCCAGCTGCGCTTCATACCTGTTATGATACTTTATATGTCTTGCGGCGACATCCCGTTGAATCTGTTCTATTTCGATATAAAAAGGGTGCGCATGTCCAGCGAGGAGGCTGCTGGTTTTTGGAGCTCCCCTTTTAAATTCATTGTTTCATCTTTACGCTTTTATCTTTACTTAGGTATCCTGAATTTTTAAAAATCAGCACTGTTTGCGTGTAATTAACGCTTATTTCTTTTTTTTTAAAGAATGGTTTAACCTTCGGT
>JAFLJL010002494.1:0-25000 GCA_018398815.1 Conus ventricosus | reverse complement strand
GTTGCTCTATGCGAAAAATGATTTCGATCCATTTACCTCAACATAGACTTCTTGTAGCCACAGTTTTCGACTCGACCACGGAACGATGAGACTCGTTCAGCTTTCCCCGAAAAAAGTTGTGGATGTTGTCGAATGCTCTGTGGTATCCCTTCAGTCCGGCCTAGACTGATACCTTCAAAAGGTTTCTTGCTCTTCAAATAATTGGACCTTTTCTACAGAGCCAATTCCACGACGTCCGGGCTGATCAAAGATGGCAGGATTCAACGATTACTATCTACCGCACATGCGCGGACAGAGACACTACTGACACTTGGACAGTCGCGATTGGTCAGTACGACGGTTTTCAATGCCCTACAATAGTAAATTATTTTATTATTAATACAAATGCAAGTCTGCATGACGCTTGAAATTATAAACGTACTGCCGTGAAGCAAAAACTAACAATTAGTTTTGTCGTTTGGACATAGAAATATTAATCCAGCGCAGAGCGAATAGACGTCATGTATCGATTGCGTCATTTTCTTAATGAAAATGAACCGAGCTTATGAATGAATGTCACAAATACCCCCCTACTTAGCGAAAAATCCTATTTAAGCAAAACACTAAGAAAAGTGACAGTCCATTAATAAGTCGAATACAGTAATATGCTGTCAAACCTCATAAATAACACCGATGCAGGATCAACAATCAAGTTATGCACAATTCTTTTGCATTTCACAATATATATATTTTACATACGCAGGATTCGAGAGTGCTTCACTCTTCAACAACAGTACTACTGCTCACGTAGTCTCTTGAGTACGGCATTGATTGCCTCAACATGTTCCTCCCAAGTCTCAGAAGCGATTAAAATATCATCAATAAAGTTGTGGACATCTTTTGATTTTATGGCACTCAATAATTTTCTCATCATCCCTGTAAACATGGCACTTGCGTTTCTCATCCCAGAGGGCATACGATTGCACTGATATTGTCATGACGATGAACAATGTTTCCCAGCTCTGTCTTCCGTTCCCTGGTCAGATACTCTTCACGTTCCTCCTCCTGCATAACAACTGCGACGTACTCTTGTTATTTCAATCCTTCTCTTTCAAAGTATTCTTTGAGGAGATTGACGTGGTATGTCTTCTCCTTGCCGTTGATCTCAATCTTGTAATCGACTGGATTGAGTCTTCTGGAAATGGTGTACGGTCCTTTCCATGTTAACTGGAGCTTGTTATGTTTCTGTGGAAGTAGCACTAATACTTTGTTCCCAGGAATGAGATGTCTCATCTTTGTTTTCCTGTTGTAGTGCTTCGCTTGTCGTCCGGCAGCCTTGTCCAGATTGTCACGAGCTATCTTGCATGTTTCTTCGATCCTCTCCTTCAGATCGATGACATATTCCGCCGTTGTTCTGACGTCTGTCTCCAGCTCCTCGTCTGTCCATATTTGTTTTAAGACCTGCATTGGTCCACGCACGTGTCTCCCATATAATAGTTCAAATGGTGAGAACTTGAGTGATTCTTGTGGTGCTTCTCTGTAAGCGAACAATACTGCAGGAAGAAATCTGTCCATTCTTTGGGTTGATCCAAACAAAGTTTCTTCAACATGACCTTCAACGTGCCATTAAATCTTTCCACGAGTCCGTTGGTCTGAGCGTGGTATGGCGTTGTGGTGATACCTTTAATGTTCAAGAGTCTGTTGACCTCTTGCATCGTCCCAGAAAGAAATTGACTACCTCTGTCCGTGAGAATTTGTGTTGGTATTCCCACTCGCGTCCAGATTTCCCACAAAGCTTCAGCCACTGCTTCTGTGTTGATGTTACGGAGTGCTGTTGCCTCTGCGTAGCGCGTAGCATAATCGAGACGGTGAGAATGTATCTCTTCCCTGATGATGACATGGGGTTGATGGGTCCGATGATGTCCACTGCAACACGATGGAACGGTATTTCGATCAGCGGCATCCTCTGAACTGGCGCTTTCCTAATACTTTTTCTGCCGATACATCTCTGACACGTATCGCATGACGCACAATATCTTTTGACGTCACCTTCACTCCTGGCCAAAAGAAATCATGTAGCAGACGCTCTTTCGTACGCCTTACACCGAGGTGTCCAGACATAGGTATGTCATGAGCTACTTGTAGTACGTTAGATCTCAGTTTCCTGGGTACCACAACTTGGGTATGCTGCGTCGTTGGTGTACGCACCTTCCTATATAGTATTCCCTTCTTGATCATAAACGATGTTTCAACACCTGTTTTGCTGGTACGTGCGTTGTCTGGTTTACGGGCCAACTCAAACAACTTCTTGAGTGATGGGTCTTTTATCTGTTCTTCCTTCAACTCTGCAGGAGATACAATGCTGCATGTTGCTTTCTTTGATCTTGAGCGGTTTCACCTGCTTGCCGGTAACTGCTGCCGCTTGGATGGGATAAACGGGTACATTAATGATCCCTCCTCTTTCTTGCTTGCGTGTATTCCCAATCAATACTGGGCAAACGGGTTTTTCCATAACAAGTACTTCAGTCTTGTCTGAAAAGTAGGGAGTCTCCATATGTACACTCGCCACAGGAAGATTCTGTTTGACTGATGACGATGCCAGTGATACCTCTTTTTTCTGACCTGTGTAACAATGTTCTGGAACTAAGTCCTTCCTCACGATCGTCATGGTAGAGCCTGTATCTCTCACAGCATCCACCGTTTCTCCTTCGACTTCTACCGTGCAATAGGGATTGAACTCGATCCCTTTACAACTATCACACAATGTTGATCATCTTTTAGTTGACACTGTGCAGCCGCTGTTGTAGTGCACATCGCTGTGTCATTTCTCTTTTGTGTACAATCCCTCTGGTGATGTGGTCCTCCACATCTGTAACATTTTATCTGGAAGCGATAATTTCCCTGTCGTTGCCTCCCCTGTCAGGTACAGATCCCCTAGGCTTATCCTCCTTCCGAGCTTCCTTGTGTGGACCTCTGTTATCACTCCCATGACCATACCTACGATGATCAGGTTTACTCTCACGATAACTCCTCTCCACAAGTCTCGTCTGTTCAAATAGATCTGCTGCTGCAACAGCTTCCTTTCCAGTCTGTGGATCTCTCTCCCCGACAAATCTCGCCTGATCAAAAGGCAATGCTTCCAGAAACTTCTCTAGGATTAACATTTCTTTTAAATCCTTTTCTGTCCTGTTGGACAAATTCAACCACCTCTCTAGCCACATAGACAAACGATCCCATAGTGACAATGACGTATCAGTGCTCTCTTTGCGTGCTGTACGAAACTTCTGTCTGTAATGACCAGCACTCAGTTGATACTTATGCAAAAGTGCCTGTTTGATGAGGTTATAGTCCGCCGACTCTGCCGCGGGTAGTTTTACATACGCTTCCCTAGCTCTGCCCTTGAGTAATGGAGCTAACCTGACACCCCATTCCTCCTCGTTCCATCCATTAATGACTGCCACCTTCTCAAATTGAGTTAAATATGACTCAAGGTCGTCCTTGTCTTCTAGGTAAGGTAACTTGACCTTAGCCGACACTACAGTCTGAAGAATGGATTGGGCGCTAGCACTTGGTTGAGCATCACCACTGCTTCCTGCTTTAACTCTAGCTAACTCTAGCTGTAATTGTCTCTCGGCCTCTCTTTCTTCTCTTTCCTCCTTTCTTTCTTCTCGATCTCTTTCTTCCTTCTTCTCGATGTAAAGAGCGAGTTCTGCTCCTTTTAGGCCTAGCTCTAGTGCCTCAGCTTTCCATTGTTGGAATTGCGCACTAGTCTGAATTTGTTGAGACTGACTTTCGTCAGTGGCAGATGACGTCATGTCGCCTACCACTGCAAGTCCTGATGTCTTAACAAATTTAACAATACAAATAACGCGGAAACCGAATACCGTCACGCGTTAATGCCAAATGATATTGGCACACGTTCCAAAACACAAAGTGCAAGGAAACAACTTCCCACCACGACTGGGAAACACACTACACAACCCCGTGTAGTAAAAATGGGATAACAACACTCGAAACCCCAACACGTGTATTCAAAACACGTCAACAAACCAAACCACCGTTTGCACACACAGCTACGGAACGAACGTGCTAAAATGACGAACGGACGTGCTGAAAAATATATCTCCAATATCGTACGTACGAAAACAATACGGCGCCCGCAAAATAGCCCGTGGTGCCACGTCGCACCCACGTTAATAGCTTACGTTGAAATGCCGCTTTAGAGTATCAATACTTTACTCTAATCACTGTGTCCCAATCCGACACAAATACAACACCACTGCACAATTCCAATGCAGTAAAGTCAAGATTGCACTCACCTGGCAACTTGAATAAAAATCTTCTTCACAACAGATCTAGTGAAATAGATCTAATAAGAAGTTAAATTATGTCGTGGTAAATATGACGTGAATTTGGCCAAGGTCGTTACTTTCTCTGTTCTGTGTTGAGGCCTTTTTTTAGGATTAGGAAAAATAATGAACAAATAGCGTCGCGACTAACGAAATGAATACAAAATGAATTATGAACAAAAAATGTGAAATTTAAATTTTTCTATTTATATGTTTAGATGGTCAACACATATAATAGATCATAGAGCACACCGCCCAACCCCCCACTGGAAAAAGAGTGAAGGTTGCGGCCTACAATTCTTGCCTGCGTCACTGACCTCCAGGTACTTTCAGATCGAAAGATCCCCGGGACGAGCCCCAAATAATATGTGACGTTTTTAATAAGACCCCATTCATAAATGATGGTTGAATGCTCAGGCAAGAACGATAGACCGTAGTAGGAAAGTCAAGCTTTCGTCCACACCCTTCACTTTCTTTCCACAGATGTAATCAAGAGGTTTGATCTTTGATCCAACAACTGAATTTAATTAAGTATAAATAAAGATGATGATGATCTGCGGTGAATATGTCGTATGGTTGCTTTGTATGTTGATGTCCGTTTGTTCCCTATGAAATGAATCACATACAAAGAAATAAATCATGCACATATACTAATAGCAACAAAGTCTCTGTCCTTCTCCTCTCCGCTTCTTGCAGTAGCACAAATAACTGTTCGCTTGTGCTGCAAAAATATATCTTCTGGAGAATGCACGCAGAATATAGTCATACACAAGAGAAAAAAATATACAAGAAAAAAATGTCTGAGTGTGTTGTAGCGTGCTTGAGTATGGAGGGATGTGTTTGAATAATTTGCACTCAGCTTCACGGATCCTGTGGCGTTCCGGAGTTCCGTTGACGCTTAGAGTCCACCTCCGGGTTCCGATAAGGTTGACACACCAGCACGTTCCTCTCACGAAGAATGCAGCAGAATAGAGATGTGTGACGAAGATGGAGAATAAAGATGCAGTGATGAACTGGGTGGTCGTCAAAGGAAGAAGAAAGTACGAAAGAAAAACTGCAAGATAACGATTGTCTTAGATCTTGCACTATAGTGGCACATCACTATTCCACTCACTACACGCTCTAGACACACTTTACAATTGCACTAGCTTGCTCTATCATTTACAATTGATTTCCTTCAAAAATTGCTTTACGATACAACTCGTTAACAAAGAAGGAAAGTATACATGAATATTCCAATCTGCCTTGACTGAGTTATTCGCCAAGGCTTAGTGCTTGATGAATTACAATTACATTTAATCCTTGAATGGATTAAATCAAATGGCGTCAATCTTCATATTATACAGATCACTTAGATCCACGAAGATGCTTCGTTCATAATTTGAACTCGTTTACGATTCTTTAAATAATAAATCTGCATTCACACAATATCACATCCTCTAAATATGGTTGCATACAACGGTGAGCTGAAATTGAATTTACATAGTATGGATTAGTACATGGCAACACGATATGATGAGAGCAAACAGATGAAAATGACAGCTCTACGATCAATCATACGTGTTGACCGGTAAACCTGAAATATTTAATTCAGAGTATATTAAATGATCGCGCGCACAAAATATTATTGAACTGGTAAATGTGCCTTAATGCGATTATATTGAAATAGATTTTGTTGCTCTATGCGAAAAAATGATTTCGATCCATTTACCTCAACATAGACTTCTTGTAGCCACAGTTTTCGACTCGACCACGGAACGATGAGACTCGTTCAGCTTTCCCCGAAAAAAGTTGTGGATGTTGTCGAATGCTCTGTGGTATCCCTTCAGTCCCGGCCTAGACTGATACCTTCAAAAGGTTCTTGCTCTTCAAATAATGGACCTTTTCTACAAAGCCAATTCCACGACGTCCGGGCTGATCAAAGATGGCAGGATTCAACGGTTACTATCTACCGCACATGCGCGGACAGAGACACTACTGACACTTGGACAGTCGCGATTGGTCAGTACGACGGTTTCGATGCCCTACAATAGTAAATTATTTTATTATTAATACAAATGCAAGTCTGCATGACGCTTGAAATTATAAACGTACTGCCGTGAAGCAAAAACTAACATTAGTTTTGTCGTTTGGACATAGAAATATTAATCCAGCGCAGAGCGAATAGACGTCATGTATCGATTGCGTCATTTTCTTAATGAAAATGAACCGAGCTTATGAATGAATGTCACACACACACACACACACACACACACACACACACACACACACCGAGAAAGAATAAACAGGGATAATATGTGCCTGATTTTTACTCGGGCCAAATTGGATTCCTTTCATTCTTCCATGCTACACCTGCATAAACAGTTCATGTCTCCTTTGTTGTCCGTCCATCCCAATGACGACAGGTAGAAGCATCAGAGCTTCTACGGGCTGGGGGGGAAAGGGGAGTGGTTGGGGGAGATTGTCAAGGAGTGGATGACTCGTGGCTCACACGTGCTAACCTCTGAACAGATCAGGATAGACAGGTGGCTCATTGTGGAGTAGCGCACACGTGCTAACCTCTGAACAGATCAGGACAGACAGGTGGCTCATTGTGGAGTAGCGCACACGTGCTAACCTCTGAACAGATCAGGACAGACAGGTGGCTCATTGTGGAGTAGCGCACACGTGCTAACCTCTGAACAGATCAGGACAGACAGGTGGCTCATTGTGGAGTAGCGCACACGTGCTAACCTCTGAACAGATCAGGACAGACAGGTGGCTCATTGTGGAGTAGCGCACACGTGCTAACCTCTGAACAGATCAGGACAGACAGGTGGCTCATTGTGGAGTAGCGCACACGTGCTAACCTCTGAACAGATCAGGACAGACAGGTGGCTCATTGTGGAGTATCGCACACGGCCAGAGACAGCCAAGCGGTGACGGTTCGATAGTCAGTCCCCTGGTTCAATTGTCCCACGTGTCAGCAGTCCCGCCGTCAACGCTGATGTGTCAGTGGTCTCACGATTAACGGTCCGATGTAGCAACCGGCAACGGTCTGAGGTCATGTTACTCAGACGGAACAATACAAGCCCCACAGGTCTTCTCCCATGGAAAGTTACCTGGAATTTCAGAGGTTTGGTTTTAAACGGGCTCTGTGTGTGTGTGTGTGTGTGTGTGTGTGTGTGTGTGTGTGTCACGCTGAACATGTTTAGTAGTACCAGTATATATATGATGTGTGTGTGTGTGTGTGTGTGTGTGTGTGGTGTGTGTGTGTGTGTGTGTGTGTGTGTGTGTGTGTGTTGTGTGTGTATGCGGAGACACAAAGAGAGACAGACAGACATACAGACAGACAGACAGACAGAGATTAATCCACTCACCTCCCCCCCATTTTGTGTGTGTGTGTGTGTGTGTGTGTGTGTGTGTGTGTGTGTGTGTGTGTGTGTGAAAGTTGTTACTTTAACGACAGACCACTTGTTAGCTGGTAGCTGTTTTCTCCCACAACTTATTTGTTCAACATAGTATTGTTTGATCTATCAGTGGGAGATGGCATCTCTTAGGAGATCCAGATAAAGGCTGTTCTGCACAATTCTTAGCTGCTATGTTACTGACAATGCTTGGGTGATTTAACATTAGAGATGACCATTCTGACTGTTGACAACTTTTGATCCCCCTTGTATCTTTCCACGGATCCTCAAGCATAGTTTTACCCCCACCCCACCCTTCTATGTTTATCACTTTTTCCATAATGATATTAGTTTTATATGCAACCTATTTGCTTACATCTCTCTTTTAAGTGTCTGCATTGGGATGGCGGTAGGTTTGTGTTTTGAGCCCTTGGTGGTGAGACTAGCACATAATTTTAAATGGTGTATCTGCTCTTGACGCCAAGGGTAGGGGGGGGGGGGGGGGGGCTAGGTCATCGTTGCCCTACCAGCCCACAGCTCTGAGAACAGTAGTCGGCCATGTTGTCAGCTGGGTCAGCCATTGAAGAGACCACAGGCGTTCCCGGGCTGATAGTGATGGTTCTGCTCTCAGCACTGACTGATGGAACCATGTGCTGCTAACCAACCATTTTGTATTCCGGGGCCCGCTATTCTCATCCCCACCCCACCCCCCACCCCCACCCCCCGCCCTCTATTTCCTTCCTTTTTTTCATTTGCAAAGAGAGATATGTATATCTATCTTTATCTATATACATATTTTTTAAAGTAATTTCAATATTGATTGCTATCAGCATCACGTTTCCTGACATATATCTGCTCTATAAAGTAACTGAAGACTTTACTCTTAAAATGTTGAAGACGGAAAGGGCTGTTTCTTTGTATGATTTTATAGGGAGAAAAAAAAAGTGCAACTCTGATTTATCGGCGTAAATTTGCGTATACTGATTAGGTTTTCCAGTTGTGATGATCGTCCCATTTGTGAGTGCCACAGGTGTGAGGAGAGAAAAGAACAAATCTGTGGTGATTGATATACGATGTAATACAACGACTATTTCTACTGTGATCACAAACTAGCGATGCCACAAAGGTTATGACACACTCCGGAAATTAATGCCTGTCATTCACCTAAGAATAGATTCTTTAACCAATTCAATCGTTAGATTATACCTTACATCATAAAACTACCGTTAGACTATGCCATATAATTGAATAAACTTAATGAATCTGATGATATGAGAATTCACGTGTCAGTGCTACTACTGTCAGCAAACCTGGACAATATTTATCATGAAACGAAATGATTTATAACGCTTCTAATACTCATAAAGTACTAATACATGTAATACTACAAGATATGTAACTTTGACTACGGTTGAACGAATATCTTATTGGTGATTCAGCGATCAGACTGAGGCACGCACATACATCTGCTGTAGGCTACGACCTGCCCTCTGCTCCCCTCCCGGGGCTGACGGGATTGCGAGGCTGACAGTCGTCTGCTCCAACCAGTCGTTGGCTCACAGTAGAGAACAGGGAAACACGGATTTAAGCTCACCCGCTCTCAACGGTCTTAACCGGTTTCGGAGCGGCCGCCCTTAAATCCGTGTTTCCCTGTTCTCTAACAAGTAAGACTTCAATAACCAAAAACGTAGCGTAGTAACGTAGGGGAAAAGCAGCCGCGGCTGAACACGCCCCATAGAGTAACGTAGGGGAAAAGCAGCCATGGCTGAACGCGCTCCATATACAAATGGTGGGGGCAGGTAAGCCTTTAATTGCTAGTTGCCGGCCTACCTAAGGACTCTGCAGTATCCGATTACTTACTACGTGGCCGGGCATGGCGATTTTCGGATCACGCGATGGGCTGATGTCACGGCCGGCCAATCACAAGACTAGATAGAATCAGCTGATTAGTAGTGACGACATTTCCGCCCAGCACTTGTGTTGTTCATTTCTCCTAGTGCTGTGGTGGTGTGAAGACGGTGCTTTTTCTGCGAGAGAAGTGTTTGCTATGGCACAAAATATAGCTGCAGTTTTAGAAGACAGTGTGGATTCTGAGTTAGAAAAGTTCTTGAATCACAAATACCTTTTCAACGACTTTATAGATTAAATTATTTGGGTGCGGAAGACATGGAATCAGCTACAACTTTCCAACAAATTCAAAATCTCCCTTACCGCCGCCAACGCCAACGGAATTGTGGACAGAGGAGAAAAGAATGCTTTACATGAAAATATAAGATACTTTGAAAAATGATTGAAGCAGCTCGTAAAGCAACGGTTAATGCTGGCAAGTTTTGTGAACTACTGACGATTGGATGACGCGGTTCTAAAACAGAAACAGCTATATATAACCACTGTCTGTCAAGTTTTCTGAACTACTGTGACGGGCTTCTAAAAAAGAAAACGGTTAGGGAAAACCGCCTGGCAGCAGCGAGGCTAGGCGTTGGGCCACAGGGGGGGCCTAACGCTCGGGCCTGCGTGGGGGGGGTTTGGCACTGACATAGAGAGGGGCTTCAAAAATTTATAACGGTTACCGTAACCCCCGGAAAATTTTTTTAAAAATTTTAAGGGCTGTTTAAATTGGGGACCAAAAAAAAAAAAAAACCCCCCACTTCCCCCATGTTGTTTTTGTGGTTTGTTTTTTTGTTTTTTTTTGGGGTTTGTTTTTGGGTTTGTGTGTTTGTGGGGGCCCCCCCCCACCCCACTCCCCCCCCCCCACCCCCACCACCACCCCCCCCCACCCCCCCCACCCCACCCCACCCCCACCCCAAACCTTAAAAAACCCCCAAAGTCACAAGTTTTAAACTCAATTTTTCCCAAGTCCTTCAATTTTTCTCAAGTTTCCTAAGTCCCTAAGTTCCCCAATAATTTTAAGCCCTTTTTTAATCTTCAATTTTTCTAAGTTTTTTCTCAATCCTTCAATTTCTTATTAAAATTTTCCCCCCCCAAGTCACCCAAGTTTTACCCAATTTAAAACTAAATCAAAAAAAGCTTTTTAAGTAAGAGTTTTTATTAATTACAAAAATTTAAAAAAAAACGAAATCTTGTTTTTTTTTTGGGTTTCTAAAATTTTTAAAAACCCTCAAAAAACCTTTTAAACCTGGTTTTGACGTTTTGATAAATTTCTTAATAATTCTACATTAACCCAAAATTTTAAAAAAAAAATTTTTGGGTTTTAAAATTTTTTTAAATCCCCATGTCTTTTTTTGCCCCCTTTTTTTCCTTTGCTTTTTTTTTAAAAAAATTTAAATTGTTTTTTAAAAATTTTTTTATTTAAAGGAAAAAAAACCCCGGGAGGCGGCCTTTTGGCCGTTTTAGGGTTAAATTTTTTTTTTTTGGTTTTTTCCTTTTTGGGGGGGAAATTTAATAACGTTCCCCCCCCCAGCCCAAAGGGGAAAATGGAACATTTTTTTTTTTCCCAAAAAATTTTTCCCTAAACCAGGAGTTTTTTACCCCCATTGATAAATTTTCGGGGTTTGGGCGTTTTGTTTTTTATTTTAACTGTTCATTTTTTTTTTGTTTTCCACCCCTTTTTTTTTTGAACAGGGGAAAAAATTGTTACGGCCCCCAAAACCTTTTTCATTTTCGTTCTTTTTTGGGCTTGGTTTTTACTTTTAAATGATTCAATTTCCTATCTGTTCAAATTTTTACTTCATTTTAAGGGAAAAAAAATAAATTGTTAAAAAATTTTTCCATTTAAACGGGTTTTTCCTTTTGTATTAAAATGCTTGGGACTTTTGATTTTTTTAAAAAAGGGATCTTGTTAACAAGTGTCTGTTAAAAAATAAATCAGGACTTTTTTTTTTTACAACAAAATTTTTGAATTTTTAATTCAAGCTGGGTTAACCTTTTATTCTTTTTTTTCTTCCAAAATTGTTAACTTTCCAAAAACCCCCCCCCCCCCCCCCCCCCCCCCCCAAACCCCCCCCCCCCCCCCCCCCCCCCCCCCCCCCCCCCCCCTTTTTTTTTCCCCCCCCCCCCCCCCAAAACCCCCCCCCCCCCCCCCCCCCCCCCCCCCCCCCCCCCCCCGAAAAAGTTTTCTTTTTTTCCTTTTTTTTTCCACGGGGGCCATTCCTAAAATTTTTAATTTTTTTTTTTAATTTTGAGGGAACCCTTTATTCCCCATTTTTGGGGTTTTAAAATTTGTGAACCCGCCTGTTATTTTCCGGTTTCCCCCCTTGTGCCGGAACTGTTTTCTCTTCTGCCCTTTTCCCCCTATTTCTTAACTTAAAAAAAACAGTGAAAAATTTTTTTAAAAATTAAAATAGAGGGAAAAATTTGGTTTTTAAGTTAAAACATAGGATTAACTATTTTGGTTTTCCCAAAAGAAATACCCATGGCTTTTCAATGAATAATAAAAAAAAAGCATTCCCTGTACCTGAACTTTACATTTTAGTTTAAATTAAATTTTATAATTTTTGAATGTTATTAGGGATTGTTTTATGGGGTTCCAAATTTTTTAAAAGACTTTTAGGCATTAAAATTTTAGTCAAAGGACCTTTTGGGACCCTTTTTTGACCCCCCAAAAAAAAAATTTAAAATTTTTCCAGTTTCAACCCCTGATTCTTCTATAAAACCCCAAAATCAAAAATAAAAAACCCCCAAATCTTAAAAAAGATAAACTTAAAAAAGTCAAAATTTAAAATTTCTTTTAAAAAAAAAGAATCAGTAATTTAGTCACTGAAAAAAACATTGATTTGAAATTTGGAACAGAAACTTGGCTAAAAAAGGAACACCCAGTAGTGAATTTTTAAAAGGGAGGATTTTGTTTTTTAAAAAAGGACGATTTGGGAAAAAGAGGGGGGGGAGTCTTGATTGCCATTAGGAAGAATTTAGCCATTGAGTTTTTATATAAAGGCAAAAAATAGTGAAATTTTTTTGTGGGATTAATTTTAAGAAAAAGGAACTTGTCATTGTTGATCGTTTACGCCCCCAAACCCAATTTAAATGTAGTTTGTCTATTTCGAGAATTTTAACATTGTTTTGGCCAATGGGAAGGGAATATTTTGGATTTGGGGGGACTTTAATTTACCAGATAGATTGGGGTGAAGATGCCCTACTTTGGGAAACAAAACAGTAAAAAAAATCAAATCAGTTTTTTTGCCACCCAAAAACCCTTTGGGTTAGTACATCATTGAATCCCAACTCGGGTAAGGGTTTTTTGGATTTATTTTTTTCCAATTGTCCAGGGGTTTAGGGAATCAGGAATTAAATTTCAGGCCTGGGGATCATCATAGTTCTTTTAGAGGTAATTTTCAACCCCTTTTGAAAAAAACCCCTAAACGTACCAGACTCTGGGCCCCAAAAGATTTTTACCAAAATTTCGCAGGGATACCTAATTTTTTTCGTCCTTTTTTTTGGGTCCCCCAGTGTTAAAGATAATGTCAGGATCTTTGGAAAGTGTTAAAAAACTAATTTGGATTTTTATGGATGACACATACCCCTAAAATAACTTCAACAAGAACCCCCAGCCATGGATTATACTAAAAATAAACGTTTTTTTTAGAGGAAACATGTTTCTTTAAGAATTGAAAAAAACACCCAATTCAAAAAGATTACTGGTTAGGGTTAAAAATAAAAGGAAGGGGTTTAGGAGAATGTAGCTTTCTCACTCCAAAATGTTAACGTGATTTCGGAAAGGGGATCTCAAAAAAAAAATTATGGGCTTAAATAAGGGGTAAAGACAGGAAACTTTTGGGTTTCCCGACCTGAGAAATAACCAGAAAACCTAAACAGGGCCCCGAAGGGAAAAACAAATTTAAACAAGCAGTTTTTTTTCGTTTTCTCAAATCCCAAAAACCTTTAATTAATGTTTAACAAAGGGATGTTAAATCCCTGAAAAAGCAAAACATCAAAAAAACAAGCGGGTATTTTAAATTAGCCCAAAATTTAAAAGAAAACAAAGCTACGTCCCGAGGCGTTCCTGGGAAAGCTCTTTAAAAAATTTTGTGCCTGAATTGAGTGGGTAACCAATTACTTTTCCAAGCTTCCTGGACCGGGGTAAAACCCGATGAGTGGGAGATGCGAGCTTGTCCCCTTTTTTAAAAAGGTTTACAAAACAAAAAGAGAGAATTTTTAAAATGCTCTTCTCCCTATCCTAAATTACTTAACACTTAATATATGTACAAATGGACCATTTTTACAAATATGATTTTTTAAAAAAACGCCCCGGTTTTAGACAGCGAAGGGTTGGAGCTAAATTATAACAACTCTCAATGATTTTAGTAAATTGTTTAACAACAGACGCAAATAATGCATTTTTTAGATTTTTCTAAAGCCTTTGAAAGGTTTACCCTGAGGGCCCCGCTGCTTAAATTAAACACATTGGCATTGGCGGTTCTTTGCTAAAAATGGGGTAATATTCCTCATTGGGGGGAAAAGCGAATTGTTTGGAGGGGCGCATCCCCTTGTAAACCAGCTTGTAGGTACCCCAGGGAATGTTCTGGGGCCTTTTTTTTCTTAATTTAATAAATGACTAAGTGAAAACTCTCTCCGGGGAAAAATAAGGCTTTTTGCAGTGACAGTTTATTTTAGAACAATTAGAAGCAAGAATGAACAGATTTACAAGAGATCTTTAAAAAGCTTTACAAGGGGGGAAAAAAACTTGGAAAAAGGAATTTATCCTCAAAAGTGCCAAGTGTTTTCGTATTGTAACAAACGCCACAAAATTTAAACAGATTTTCTATCCATAATATACTTAAAGAAACTAATGCTGCAAAATATTTTGGCGGGGTTTTAATAGTGTCTCAATGGAAAGAACATTACATTTGTTGTAAAAAGCAAATAATCTTGCTTTCTTCACGGAATTTCAATGATGCCCCCAAAAAGGGTTAAAAACGACTGCAACAAAAAACTGGTTGCCAGTACTGGAAAATGGTTGCTCAGTTTGGGGTCCTTTTCCCTCTAAAGGACATTTATAACCTTGAAAAAATCAGAAGAGAGCACCGGGTTTGTAACAGGGAACCACATCAGAGAAAAGGGGAATATAGGAAAAACAGGGAAATTGAATGGAAACCTTGAAGAGAGAAAGGTTTTTTTAAACTTAAACCCCTTTTTCAAAGGCGATAAAGTAATTGATATTCCAAAAGGAAAATGTATTGAAAAAAATAGCACCAGGGGGCGGTCAGTGTTATACCTACCGCACAAATATTACAGCCACTTACATTCTTTTTTCCCAGTTCTGTACGGCTGTGGAACCACGCCCCGGGGGCCCTCAAGATTGCCACAAATGCAATCTCTTTTAAAAAACAAATTGATACAAAAAAATTTTGGAAACTATATTGATTTTTTTCTTTTTTTTTACTTCCCAGTATTTTACTTTAACTGGGCCTGAATTTTTCCTTGCTTTTAACTTCTTTAAAATCGAGTCGACCCCCTTTTTCCAAATTTGCTCCCGGGCCAACTCTGGGGGCACTATTTTATGTTATTTTTTTATTTTTTCTGCGCGTGGTGACCCCACCGTTTTTGAGTGAACCCGTATTTTAGGGAAAAAAGAAGAAGAATTCAGTCGAGGAAAAGTTTTGTTTTCCCACATGCGCCAAAAAATACAGCCTCTCCTTTTTTGGGGTAATTGCTTGGTCATCAATTGGTATTTAAATTAGGAAAGGTTTTTGGGCCCCCCTGTAGCTGTGTAGATCATCGCTGTTTATTTTTTTTAATTATAAATTTTTTATTTTTTTAAAAAGGCCCGAAAAAAACGTTCTAATCTTGTATACCCTTCTGCTGTTATTGGGGGCCTAAGTATAGGGAAAACGATGTGGTAAAGGCCTTGTTTTAAAAAATTAAACCGCAGATCTTGGAAACTAGACTTTGAGGTTTTAGCAAAAATGATTGCTGTTATTAAAAGTTCATTTGCCACGAAAGATTTTTTGTTAAGCAAGGAATAATTCCAGACAGTATCAAATTTTGTAAATTAAAAAAATACTTTTAAAAAATGGCTTTTACTCGTAATGATGATAGATGGGGCTGTGGGGAATGCGCTTGCTTTTTTCGGAAGTAAATTTCGCGTTTAGTAAATACGGGGCGACGGCGAGGAAAAAACCATAACAAGCTGTGGGGGCAACGTGCAGACAAGGCCCCAGAAAAGCAGGAATTTAGCAGTTGATTTTATTTAAAAACAAACTAAAAAACAGGGGCATGCGGGTTACACTTTTTAAAAATTTGACCCGGCAAAAAAGAATATTTCTAGTAACAGGCAAACCAATCGAAACATTGCCCCCACCAAAATTCAGTGACTTTTATCAACCATCAGAAAAACAAAAGATGCAAGAAATCGGGTTTATTGTCTTTGGCATGACCGTCGTGTATTTTGTTGCGCATAATATTGGCTGAATAAAAATGAACAAAATCTATTATTCACCAAAAGGATATTGGAAGGGAATCACAGCAATAAAAAAGCTAAGCCAAGCGGCAGGGGTCAGTGAACAAACAGCAAAAGAATGGTTATCTAAACAAGGCGATTTGGCAAATTTATTTACCTGCCCCTAGGCGAATACAGAGACCGCACTTTGTGAACACAACTCCAAACGACACCCATCAAATGGATCTTCTATATTTACCCTCTGATACGATTAGACGAAAAAGATTTAAGTACGCACTCACGGTCATTGACATGGCTTCAAGATACAAAGATGCTGAACCATTAACACAAAAGAGTGCTTCTGCTGTTGCTGTTGCCATACAACTGATATACCAACGAGGCCCCTTAACTTATCCTCGCATGATTCAAGTCGATGATGGGAAAGAATTTAAAGGGCGAGTGAATCAATTATTGTTAAAACATAGAGTTACCATTAAAAGAGGCATTCCAGGAGTTCACAGATCACAGGCTTTAGTTGAAAACTTTAACAAACAGTTAGCTGAAAGACTTTTCTCCTACCAGTATCACAGAAGCTTATTGACAATTCTCGCAACACAGAATGGGTTAGAAGACTGCCCTCAGTTTTGCGCGCAATGAATAATGAAGAATTTAAAGGCCTAAATCCAGTACAAGCAATCAAAAAACAAACAATAAATGTTGTTGAAGGAGACGTCAGTTCATCCGGCAAACTATTACCATTTGGTTTGAAAGTAAGGCACCTTTATTTACCGGGGAAGCAGAAGGGACACTCGCATCAGGGCAACCGATCCAGTTTGGAGTGTTGATCCATATGAAATAAAAAGAATTGTAAAAATGAATCCGCCCGTGTATTATTTACGAGAAACTGACACAACAAAACAACCAGCTCCTCAAAGATCTTTTGTGAAGGAAGAACTGCAGATAATCCCGCCAGACACAGTTCCGCTTTAATTAATTTACGTAAATATAGTTGAGTTTAAAATGGAAGCTCAAAAGGAAGTGCAGAACGAAACAAGAATGGTAAAGGAAGAGACCTTGAAAATGATACGGGAATCATTTCATGCGTGTAATGCTATTAAGGAAACATTTTCGGGGATTAATCAATGCATGCTAAATCATCCAGATCACCTACAACTCAAACCCCCAAATTGGGAAAAAGAATATCTTGAAATAATAAAAAAAATTCGAACGCATCAAGCAAACATGAGAAAAGATTTAAATGAATTGGATGAAGCTATGATTGATCTTATAATAAAAGTTGATGAAAAATATAAACCCCCCTGTTTATGCGGTCCTCCAGTGCCCGATTGCATATGAAAACTCTGGATTAACAAACACACGTTTT
The DNA here is from genome assembly GCA_018398815.1 of Conus ventricosus. Taxonomy (NCBI): domain Eukaryota; kingdom Metazoa; phylum Mollusca; class Gastropoda; order Neogastropoda; family Conidae; genus Conus; species Conus ventricosus. The sequence continues at coordinate 7,567 of JAFLJL010002494.1, read as the reverse complement.
GTGTTTGTTCTATCTAATGACTTCTTTGTTACAACAGTTGTGTTGATCTCATGTAGATTAGATCGCAGTTTTACGTTGTCATGATGAAAAGTCTTATTGCCAAACAATGCTTCTTTGTAGTTGTCATGTGATATGTTTGACTGCACAACACTGCGAGATATTCCCTTTGCTTTCTTAATGATTTTCTCCTGGCTCGAAATACTGTACATTTTCGACCTTAAACCAATAAACTCCTTAATCACCTTTCCAGATAATTCATCCTTCATCTTTCCTAAAACCTTCTTGTTAGTAATTGAATGTAAAGGCGAATCTTTAGGGTAATCGGATGTATCATACCATCCGCATGTCCTTTAGCCACTTCGATTTCCATGTCTTTATAGATGTCTTCAGTAGGGATATCTATAACAAAACTATCTGTATCTGTGTAAAGCACTCTGGACTCTGGATACAGGGGTTTAAAGTAGTCATAAAGAAATTCTAACATCAAAAGCTTTGATAATTCTAAAACAGTAAACCCGATAAATACAGGTTTGTCCAATTTGACTTTCTTTTTTTTCATCATTATGCCAAAAAGGTGATCATGAAATCTTCTAAAGTCCTGATAATTAGGTTTTGAAGTTAGCTTAATTGCTTCGTTCTCTTTGGTGACTAATCTGACATCTTTGCGCTTGTGCGGATTCTCCATAGTCTTTCCAAAACAGCTGTTGTTCATCAACTTGAAAAAGTCTTTTTCTGAAGCATCTGTGGATTTAGTTCTGAGATCAGTGTTCTTCATGATGTATGGTTTCATGAACTGTTCTTGATCAAAAGCAATTATGCGATGAACTGCTGTCAACTTCAAACCATGTCTTAAATAAAATTGTAGAAGTCTGTAATGACAGACATAATTTTTTTTGCCTCGAAGATTAGGCACAAGTTTAGGCGGTTCTGTTTTCTCCATCTTTAGACTTTCTGCTGCTAATGGATAGTCATTATGCAGGTCATGGAGTTCATGAGGATATTCTAAGTCAACTTCTAGAATGTATCCGCGCTGTTGATCAGGCGCCAAACTGCCCAACCACTTTAATGCCTTTTGAATATTTTTTGGAATGTCTTCTGTGTACATTTTAAAGTTGCGTAATGGAAGTGATTGCGCCATTGCCCAACCATACAGATTGTTTGCATCTAAATACATGAGATAGTTAGACCTTTTACTCGGATCATAGTCATCCAAGTATTTGTTGTTTGCTTTACAGTAATGATGCGACGCCATACTAATTCCTCCACGCAATCCGTTTTCAATCATCTGAATCATTGGTAAATCTGACAATAAATCAATCTGTACTCCAGTAAACTTTAAGAAAGCGTCCCAACTCATCCCGGGCGCAGAAATGTAATGCGCAGGATCCAGGCTGTAATGTTTCATGCAGGTCTTTCTATAATTTTCAAAGACGTCCGCCAACAAACATGTATCAGCCATCAAGTATGAGTCATGATAGTCTCCCATCGTTTTACAATCTAACTTCTGCCACGCATCTTGAGCATGCTGGTAATCGGAGTCGCTGACACCCTTTCCTCTAAGGCTAGAAAAGAACGCGCCTTTAGGAGGAAGTGTATCTTCATCAAACCTTTCCCAACTGTTCATGTATTCATAAGGGTAAACGCCCTTTCTAACAAGAGTTGGGTCAAAATATTCTTCCGTTATTGGGCAGGACTTTAAGGACATAGCTAGTGACTCTAATGATCCCATCATGTGTTGCATAGAGTCATAAAAAGACATGTTATTTAAAGTGAAACACATGTACTTTTCTGATGACTGTGCAATGCATGACACCCTGAAGGCATCGTCCACTGCTTTCATTATAAGATGAGAGTCGTAACCTCGCAAGTTATGAAAGAAGATGGGCAGCTTCCATGTCTTAGGATCAAACTTTAGTTGAAGATTGCATTTACTATGTGCTGCTCCTCTGAACTTTCCACTAATGTGATCATGGTCTCTTACTTTTGGATTGGCTTCCTCACTGAGTTCTAAACCACAAATCCAACAGTGAGTGGCTGAGTCATACTGTTGTTGGTCTTCAGGCGTCATCATGATTTCAGATAAATTCAGATTATTAGAACAGGCGTTACGCACTTGCTGCATGCGTTCTAAGAAGTATTCTGCAGCATTAGGCCCTCTATATAATTCTGGCTTTGAATGAACGCCATCTGACCTAACAATAATGAAAGCAAATGAACAAATCTGATGATTACTCATTAAGACTGTTTTTCGAAGTTTTTGTGGCGCTGGCCCTTCATAAGGAACAATAAGCGACTCGAAGTCTGCGTAAACAACATATGGAGAATTTTGCATCCGTTTCCAGTTCTTAAAACTAACTTTAGATCCGGGTGGGGGCGTAATTAGTTCTGTATTACAGTCAACTGGGCCAATACAATGTTTCTTATGTTCGCTTGCGGCTTGAACAGATGGCATTCTTGTTAAACATTTTCTGCAGAATTCTTGTTTATTTTTTTGCTTTGAAGTATGCCGCAATAATCTACTCATTGTGCGTATTAATGTGTAATGTGGTAGCCCCGCTGGTGAAAGCATCAGTAGTAAGTCAACATGATTTTTGTCTGGCTCGCCAATCGTTGGGCTATTCTTAGACACTTTAATAGGCTGTAGATTTGTTTCCTCATCCCATGTGTAGATATTGACAGTTATTGGTTTGTTTTGTTCTTCAAACTGATCAATTTGTTCTACACTCACAGGAAAGGATATTCCACTAAAGTTAAGATCATTGATGTAAGGGTGATAGTTAGACACTCTCTCTGCGTTTTTGCGGGCGTAATGCAGCCTTGCAAGAACACACCACATAAAACATTTGTTGTCCGAATTCCTTATGTTTAGAACTGCTCTTTTCGCCCCCAATGCGGAGGTAGTGGAATGAAAGCCTTCCCCTAAAATTTTGGGTGCAAACTTAGACTGTTTAATTGACCCTTTTTGACTTGGGCCCTCTGCCCAACCCCAAAGCCCCCCTTTTTGGGCTTCTTAAAGGGCCACAAAAAACGGTTTTGGGCTTTTTCGTTTTGCCCAACCGGGGTTTTAAATCATTAGAGGAAAGAATAGCGCTTTTTAGTTGGGACCCAGCTTCTAGATTTTCTTCTTTTAAATTGTTACATAGTCGTTTAAAAAACTGCTAACTTATTTTAAAATGGGGGGTCATTGTTAGTTTATTTGGAATTTGGAGAAATAGCATGACCAACGCTTGCCCGAAACCCCTTGCTGGATCAATGATTTCTAAATCAATATCATTCATTGCCTTGATAAATTTTCTTGCATTCCTTAAACCCTTTTCGCTTGTCCTTCATTATTTAAATCCATTTGAGTTTCTTTTTTCTAACTAAAAAATATTTTTTTAAAATTTAAAAAAAAAATTTTAAATAAAAAATCAATATAAAACCCGGTTTTTTGTGTTTGGGACTCAAAAACAAAAGTATAAACCCCCTTTTGGGCCCTTTGTTAATGTGGGGCGGGTTTGAACAGAGTTTAATGTCTCGTTTACTTTTTTTAAGCTTTCCTTTTTTATCTCCGGCGTCTGGCTTTTTGAGAAAAACTTGCCCTCCCCTTTTTTTTGGAAGATAAAATTTTTTGTCTTTTTTTAGTCATAAAAATCGGCCTGTTAACAAAAAAATTTCTTCGCCCGTAAAGTTTGATCAACTAGCGCTTTTTTTATTTTTTCATTTTTTAAACGAAAAAGGGGGTTTTTAGTGTTATTACTAAACCCCCAAATAGCTGTGTGTTTTTGGGGAGTTTTTTGTTTTTTTTTTTTGCTAGCAGCACCTCCCGTAATAAAACCCCGGGCCAAGGTAAAGACAAACCACCTAGGGGTTTAAACTGCGGGTGCACCTATCCCCTTGGCTAAGGGGCCCAAAACCACTTTTCCTGCGGGAAAGAGCACTTATTTTTGGAATTTTCCAGTATTAAATATTTTACCGTTTTAAAAGGCAGCAGAATCCTTTCTTTTTGGGTTTTGTGTTTTTTGAAAGGTCCTGCCTGTTTTTTTTGCTTTTTGTGAATGTTGGTTAATCTAAAGGGTTTTTTATGTGGGGGGCCCTATTTTCTTCTTTTGGGCAACTCGGGCGCTGTAGGCACATTTGGATAAACCTAAAACAAAATGCTTTTTTTTTTTAAAATAAAAATTTTTGTATTGTTTTTTTTAAAATCTGTTATCTTGAATATTCAGCTGCGCATCATAATTAAAAACAAAAATTTTGCATTAATTTGGTTTTTTCCCCAACCTTTTTTTTTATCAATTTGAATGTTTTATTCCGTCTTTAACAGTTTCCCACTTCCATGAAAACTGTTTATCCCCCTGCCCGATCTTAGGTAAATTCCATAAACGTATTTTTTTGTTTAAAAAATCTCAGTTCCCCATTGTGAAGGGAGCTCTTTGACACAAGGTCTTTTTCCCTTGGGTTTCTAACCCCCCCCACCCCCAAAACCAAATTTTTTATTTTTAACAAAAAGCTGATAAAGGGTTTTAAGGGCCCCCTGCGTAATTTGGTTAGGGTTTCCCTCCAAAACGAACATTGTATTTCGTTTTTTTAGGTTAATTTAAATTTTTTACTTCCCTTTTTTTAAAGGTTTTTTATCTTCCCCCCCAGCAATAAAATACCTTTAAAACGGGTCTTGCCGCAGCAAAAAACAAAAAAATTTCCCTATAGTGTCTGCCCCGTTTTTGGGAAATGTTGTATGATGAATCACTTCTTTTTGTAATTATTGCTAATTTTTACTGAAATTGTTGCTCAATCCCGCCTCCCCCAAAATTAGGGTTTTTAACCCCCCTTCCCCCTCCAACGAGATTTTTCAAAATTTCTGTAAATTTGGGTTCGGTGTTGAAAGAACTAAAAACCGTTTTATTCCATTTAAAGAACAAGACAATCTGTCTTTTAATGCCCTTTAAAGAAAGGCGCATTTCGCCTTAACAAATCAAAAATCCAAGGGGGTGGAAAAGCGTTTCCATAGCATAACTTTTCAAAAATTTCATACTTTTTGCCGTCTTTAGGATCTGCGGGCCTATTCATGTTTTGGGGCATCTTCATTTTCGTTCCTTGGGGAAAAGCAAGGTCCCGCCCTTTCATTCCCCGGTTTTTGCCATAGATCAAATTTGGTTAAAAAAATGCTGCATTTTTGTAAAGAAAATATTTCTTGCCCCCCAAATTTTATAAAAATTTTCTTAAAAAATTGCCCGTCCCAGATTCTGGGCAACGGGCCCGTTTAGGTCCCGTAGCTGATTAAATCTATTTTGAAAGAAGACGCGCAGAGCCTGGGGACAAAACACTTAACCCCCCTCCTAGGCTGGAAATTTTTACAGTGAATTTTTATCTTTCATTTAAAGTAGATGGTTATTTGGAATAGAATATTCCGCTTTTTTCCCTTTACGCCAAAGGGCTTTTCATCTTCTATGGGCCAAGAATCGAGCCTTTTGTTTGCGACATTTTTTTTATAAAACAAAAAAAAAAAGTTAATTATTAAAGAAACATGGAAGGGAGAGAAGATGAAGATTATAAAGTTTTTTTTCCCCGGGACGCATGAGTGAAAAGCCCCCCTTTAACCCCTGCAAACGCTCAGCGCTCCCATTGGGGGCGTGAATTAACAAAAAATAAGGTTTGATCATTGTACCAAAAAAATTTGGGCAAGAAAACCCCCCGAATTTATCCCCCCCGTATTTTTTTAAATAAAAGATGGCCATTTTTTTTGTGAAAAAAGATCAAGGACCCAACCCTTTTTTCAGCTTTCAACTAAAAAAAAACCCATCAAAGTTTTTAAACCCTGGGTTCCAATTAGACAAAGACTCCCTGGGGAGCGGTTTCAAAATCGCCTTTGGGTTTCCCCAAAACCAAAAAAAAGTAGGGATGCAGTTGCTAAACTTCAAACACACTACAAGAACTTTTCCCCAAGGGTAACCAAAAAGCAAAACATGGGAATTAAAAAATTAAATCCCCAAACGGGAGACGAATTAATAAACAATTGGAAGCCGAAACCAGTTTTTTAGAAGAAACAGCATTTAAAAAAACTATAAAAGCGACTCACCCGCAAACCCCTGCGAAATAACCCGGCCCCGATCTGCTTTTAAAAAACCCCTTAGAGGGGAATTAAAAAAACAATTTAAACAAAAAATGGGGGAAATAGATGGGCATATAAAAAGAAAAAAAAAAAAAACTCGTTGAGGCTGATGACCCAACCCAGGGGATGATATTAAAAAAAAAATTTAACCCCAAAAACTAAAAGATCTTGAACAAGAGAGAAACAGAAAAACTAGAAGTGTTGTTCTAACCGAAACCTTACCCAACTCCCAAGTGAGCAGGGAAAAAGAGAAACTATCCCCCAAAAATTTTATTTTGAAGAAAAACACTAGCAGAAAGAAAACGAACACCCGTTTTTTAAAAAGCAGGAGTCACCTTAGTAAGCGTTATAAAAAACCCTTTGGATTTGCAAAAAAGTACACTGGGGATGGCAAATTTCAGGGGGCGGGGTCAAGGGGCCCGTGCCTCCACCCCCCCCGCCCTCCACCCATAAAACATGGGGAAAAAAACAGCTTGATTAACTTGCGAGTTTATTTTAAAAAAAATTTGCCATAAAGCTAAAAGCTCTTTACCGGGGGATATTAGGGGTGTTTTTTACTGGCTTTTTTTCTACGCAAGCAAAGTATTGGGTTTTTTGGCCCCAGCACTTATGGGCATTGTTTTCTTAAAAGTCGGGTTAACATTTAGTAAGTTAAAAAACCAAGTAAACCTAGGCCCGTTAATCCCAAAAACAAATGCTGTCTTTTTATATTTATGGTCATCGCGAAAAGAGTTTCCCCGTCTTCAACAAGGGTTTTTTGGGCTTTGGGCCTTTGGGGGTTGGGTGACTTATTCCCCTTGGGGGGGGTTTTTCTTGTTTGGTTAATCTTGCAATAATTTCTTGGGTCAGAATTTATTTCGTTTTTTTCCCACTTTTTGTTTATTGCCTGCCACAAGGAAATTTTGTTATTGTTTGTTTATTAATTTTTCCCATCTGGAGCCTGAGGTCAAAGGGCCCTGTATAAACCCGTGCCAACAGCAAAATCTCTTTGATCTTGCGTATTGTAAAACATTTTGATACCTTTTAATACTTGAAGGTAAATCAACTGTAGAATTAATGGCGTCCTCTAAATTGCTAAGTATTGTTTTTGTGCATCAAAGCCAGTAGAAGGATCGGTTATGCTCGATCTCGTTTGTGCTTGCGAACCTAGCAAACACCAAACATAAGTACGAACAGAGTCGTTTATTCGTTCTATTCCTGCTTTAGTTTAGGCCCTTAGAAGTGTCTAAGATAAATGTTGTCCATGCTGTTTTATGCCCTTGCTCTATGGACCCTAGGTGAAACAGTTGTGCCTGAAGAGAAAGATGTGTAAGGGGGATTCCAGTCATATTTATACTTTCTGTGAACGCCCCAAAAATAAGGGGTGCCTAGACCATGATTAAGATCCAACTTTTGTCTAAAGTCTGTCTTAACATTCATATTGAATTCGTTACAGATCCTTTCAAAAGCCTCATGTCTAATCTGTTGCTGAATGGATTA
>JAFLJL010002493.1:0-15000 GCA_018398815.1 Conus ventricosus | reverse complement strand
CTTGCAAGAACACACCACATGAAACATTTGTTGTCTGTAATCTTTACGTTAGAACTGCTTTTTTTGCAACTAATGCTGGAGGTATGGAATGTAAGACCTGCCTACAATCGGCGCATACTTAGCCTGTTTTTAATCTGATCTCTAGGACTTTCGCCCTCTGACCAACCAGAGCCTCTCATTTTGCTTCTTCAGCGGCCACATCAAACTGTGTAAGCAGTTCGTCTGCCCAACCGGGTGTTAAGTCATTATTACAAAGAATAGCCCTGTTGTTTAGTTTGAGACCCAGACTTCTAGGTTTCTTCATTATTGTTACATAGTCGTTTAAAACAGCTAACATTACTTTAACTGGCGGGTCTATTGTTAGTTTACCCGAACTTGAGAAATAGCATGAGCAACACTTGCCCGTACGCTTGCTGGATCAATGACTTCTAAATCAATATCATTCAGTGCTCTTGATAAATTTTTTTGCATTGCTTCAAAAAATTCGTCTGGTCCTTCATATAATTTATCCATGCTGAGTTTCTTTTCTAACTCAAAATATTTATTTAAATTAAAAAAAATAATTAATCAATATCAACGGTCTTTTTGTGCTTGGACTCATAAACTAAAGTATAAACACCCTTTGGCGTTGTTAATGTGAGCTGTTTAGAACAGAGTTTAATGTTCGTTTACTTTTTTAAGAATTCCTTTTTATCTGCTCGGGTCTGGCTGTTGAGAAAAACTTGCTCTTGCCTTTCTTTGAAGATCAAACTTTTGTCTTTTGTAGTCATCAAAATCGGCCTGTAAACGACTAAATTCTTCATCCGTGATGTTTGAGTCAGCTAGTGCTTTATTTATAATCAGCTTAAAGGAACTAAGTTTAGCTGTTATTAGTTGAACCATAGCTGTGTGCTTTTGAAGTTTGGTTTTTAATTTTTTGCTAGCAGCACCTACAGCTAATGAACACAGGCCAAGAGCTAAAGACAAACGCCTAGAGGTAAAGCTGCGGGTGCGCCTATGCCTGTTGCTAAGAGACCAACACTCGTTCCTGCTGATAAGCACTTATAGTCGATGCTCCAGTATTAACATAGGTAACAGCATTAAAGGCAGCAGAATACCTTCGTTTGGCTTTTGCTGTATTTTGAAAGGTCCTGCTCTAGTTTTTGTTGCATTTGTGTAATGTTTGTTAATCTGAAGGTTTTTTATGCCGGGGCTATCTCTTCTCTTGCGACTCTGGCGCTGTAGGTACATTTGGATAAACTTGAACAGACATCTTTTTTAAAATAAAAATAATTTAGTATTGTATATTTTCTAATCTGTTATCTTGAATATTCAGCTGCGCATCATATATTAAAAACAAATATACATTAAGTGGTTTATCGACATCTTTTTCTTTATCAATTTGAATGTTTATTATGTCTCTAACAGTTCTCCCCGCTTCCATGTAACTGATTATCCTCCGTTGACCTTAGGTCAATCCATAAACCGTATTTCGTTGTTAAATAATGATCAAGTCTAACACTGTGAAGATGTAGATCTTTAGACACAAGGTCAACTGTTGGATTTCTACACCTCCCGCCTCCAAACAGTTTTCTTATTTCATCAAAATGCTGATAAGGTTTAAGCCCGCTAGCGTAGATTTGGTTAGGACTACCCTCAATTGTACATTGCACTTTTGTTATTTTAGGATTAAAAATTTTCAGTTTGTCTTTCGAATGGTCCTTCATCTTCACACAGCAATAAAATACCTTTAAGCGATCTTGCTGTGGCACTAAAACTAAAATTCCATATAGTGTCTGCCCTGCTTTTAGGATATTTAGAATGAAGAATCACTCTTTCGTAATATATTGCTAATTTTGACTGATATTGTTGCTCAATCAGCCTTGCTAAATTAGGGTTGCTAACAACGTCAAACTCTAACGAGATGTCAGAAATGCTGTACTTTGCTTCGGTGTCTGATGATCTGATAACCCGTTTGTAGTCATTAAAAGTTAGTTCATATGACAATCTGTCTTTTAATGCTCCTTGAAAGTATGGAGCATGCGCTTTTAACAACTCAAAATCTAGGGTATGAAAAAGCGATTTCCATACGCATAACTTACGGCTACAAACCTTTTGCCGTCTTTAGCATCTGCGGCACCTATTCTATGTTTTAGTGCTTCTTCATTTTCGATTCCTTGAAACGCAAGATCAGCTCTTTCAGTTGCGGTTATCCATAGATCAGAATAGGTTAAAAATATGTCTGCATTGTGTAAAGAAAATATTTCTTGCCCCTCAAGTTTTATAGAAATTTTCTTAACGATTGCCCGCCCCAATTCTGTACAACTGTCCTGTTTGGGTCTGTTTCTGATGTGAGTTCTATTTTGAAAGTAAGACGCGCAGAGCCTGGCACAATCACTTCATCTGCTCCTAGGTCTGGAAATTTGACAGTAAGAATTTGATCTGAATCAATAGTAGATGGATTATTTGGAACAGTAATATTCCGCTTATTTCCCTTCACGCCAAAGGGCTCTTTCAGTCTTCTATGGGGGTCAAGAATCGAGCCATATGTTTGTGACATTTTTTATAAAACAAAATAAAAAGTTTATTATTAAAGAAACATGGCAGGCATTGAAGGTGAAGAAGATTATGATGTTTTTGATCCTGGAGACGACATGAGTGAAATGACTCCTTTGATACAGCATCGCTCAACGACCTCATTGCGGCGTGAATTAACAGAAAGTACGTCGGAGCATTTTACAAAAGTTTAGGCTTAGAACCCCCCGAATTTATAGACCCTAATGATTTTGAAGTAAAAGATGATGGCCATTTGTTTGTAAGAAGCGACCAAGGGCAACGCGTTCAGCTTACAACTAAACGAAACCCATTAAAGTTTTATGCCATAGGTACAATTAGACAAAGACTCCCTGCGAGCGTACAAAATCGCCTTGGCATTGCTAAACCAAAATTAGATAGGGATGCAGTTGCTAAACTTCAAAACACACTGCAAGAACTTCCAACAGCTAACCAAATACAAAACATGGAACTTAAAGATTTAAGTCAAACAACGGGTGAATTAATAGAAGCAGAAACCAGTTTTTCAGAAGAAACAGCATTAAAAACAATTAATGATTCCCCATTGCCTATGCGGGAAATAGCGGCCCTTGATCATGCTTTGAGAAGCATCAGAGGCGAATTAACAAACAATTTAGCAAAACTGGGTGAACTAGATGAGCATATAAAAAGAGAAAAAGAAAAACTCTTTGAGGCTGATGACGCCAACTTAGGGCATGATATTAAAGAAAGAATAACCCAAAGACTAAAAGATCTTGAACAAGAGAGATCAGCAAGACTAGAAGCGTTGTCTACTATCCGAGAACAATTGCGAACTCAAGTGAGCAGAATAAGAGAAACTATCCAAAGAATTTTATATGAAGACACAACACTAGCAGAACGAATACGAACACTGTTTAGAGAGCAAGGAGTCACATTAGTAAGCGTTATAACGGCCTTAGGATTTGCAATAAGTACACTGGTGATGGCTATTACAGGCGGCGGTGGTCAAAGCCCGGTGCCTCCACCACCATCGCCTCCACCTGACAAATCATGGGTAAAAAAACAGCTTGATCATCTTGCGGGTTTATTAAAAAAATTAGCCGGTAAAGCCGTGGATGCTTTACCAGGTATATTAGGAGGTGTTGTTAGCTGGCTTTTGTCTACTGCAGGCAAAGTAGTTGGCTTTATGGCTGAGCACTTATGGACATTAGTTCTCTTAATAGTTGGGTTAATTTTTAGTAAGATAAAGACCAAGTAATCCTAGGCCAGTTAATCCAAGAACAAGTGCTGTCTTTTCATATTCATGGTCGTTATTTTTTTTGACTTCTTCAACGACCTTCGGCTTTGGGCCACGGGGGTTGGATGACTTATTCTTGGGTGTTTGTTTACTGCTTGCAATATTACTGGCTCAGAATTTATTTCGTTTTTTCCGACCTTCTGTTCATTGCCTGCCACAAGGATTTCATTATTGTAGTTTATTATTGTGCCTATCTGGAGTCTGAGGTCAGAAGGCAGCATGTATAAACCAGTGCCAACAGCAAAGTCTACTTTCGATCTTGCGTATTGTAAAACATTTTGGTACCTTTTTATACTTGAAGGTAAATCAACTGTAGAATTAATGGCGTCCTCTAAATTTGCTAAGTACTGTTTTTGTGCATCAAAGCCAGTAGAAGGATCAGTTATGCTCGATCTCGTTTGCGCTTGCGAACCTAGCAAACACCAAACGTAAGTACGAATAGAGTCGTTTATTCGTTCTATTCCCGTTTTAGTTAGGCCCTTAGAAGTGTCTAAGATAAATGTTGTCCATGCTGTTTTATGCTCTTGCTCTATGGACCCTAGGTGAACAGCTGTGCCTGAAGAGAAAGATGTGTAAGGAGGATTCCAAGCATAGTTTATACTTTCTGTGCACACCCCAAAAATAAGGGGTGCCTAGACCATGATTAAGGTCCAACTTTTGTCTAAAGTCTTCCTTAACATTAATATTAAATTCGTTACAGATCCTTTCAAAAGCCTTCATGTCTATTCTGTTGCTGAATGGATTAAACGGTTTGTCATTTGGCAATGGAGCTTGCAGTTCAGTCAAAATACGCCTGAAGGTGTAATAGAAATGAAATCTATACACTGACCTCACCAAAGGATCAGGATGATTTAAGTGATCAGCATACGACACTCCACACCCAGTTGTTGCACAAAACACAGCAAAGTTTAACTGGTTCTGATAAAACTGCATCGGATGACTAAACCACACTTTTGCGATGTAGTCTTTTTTAATAGGGGGGTTAAGATATCTGCTTAATGGAGTACTCATCTTTTTATGAAAAGCGACAGTCTGGGTCACAGAAATGTCAAGAGTATCAGTTGTTATATTTTTAAGATTGTAGTGCGGCCCAACAGAATATTTGCATCAGTATATTTGAATGCACTCATTTTTAATTTGTTTTAAAAAATGTTTGTAACAATAACAACTCAAGACCGTCCTTCGTTTTTAGAACATGCTATTGATAACAATTGCGGAACCAGAATGGTTGCACTTCATGAAATTTTTACAAAGTTGTATGGTTTAATATAAGCGAAACCAAGAAGAATAATAAGATTAGAAAATATGGCGGGGAAGAAACTTAATTAGCCAGTTAACAATACCTGATGGTTATTACGGGTTTTGCTCACTAAAAGAAGCATTGAGTAACTTTGACATCACTCTCAAACTTAACAATGCAAATCTAAAAACAATATTAACATTCAAACCTGAAGAAGCAAATTACTTTTTTGATAAAGAGCTAGCTAAAATGTTAGGCTTTGGAGCTAACACTCAGGACACTCAAAGATTTAGTGTTACGCCAGACAAAACTACTTATGAGGGGGAAAATCCGCTCGATCTTGCATTACATTCATTACTCTATGTTCATTTAGACGAGCTAAGCACTGATGAAAACTTATATGATGGAAGCCCCTCAACTGTTTTAAGAGCTCTTCCGTCAGGAAAGCTGCATATTGCGATTATGAAATTATACAATTCCCTAATTTACAGTTTAAAAGATTAGTTTTGGGAGGGTCGGATCATTTAATATAAAGATCGCAGACAAAACAGGAAAAGTCGTAAAATGTGATAACCTACACATTGTTTTGGAAATAAAATAATTAGTTGTTCTAAAAATGTCGCGTGGGCCAGAAGAACCAGGAGTTACATTAGCGCCTGTGAGGTGTATAACTTTAGAATTAAAAGACCTTGCAGACTTACAGACTTTGAACAGAATGGTGAGATAGGCGCTTTGTATGGTTTGAGTACACTAAAGATGGTGATTATAAACGTAAAGAGGTTGGCGACAGCAAAAAGTTTCCTAAACTAGAACAACTGCGCAATCTAGAAGCAAATAATGCTGGCCAGTATGAATATAAAATAGTTCGAAAACCTGACCTCAAATGGCACTTAGAACCATATTTAGAATGGGAAATAAAATTTGAATTCATAAGCCCATTTACATTTTTTAGCCGTCAAAAAAGTTTCAGAAAAGCATTCAACTCTGGCCCTTTACATGTAAGTCTTATGCCAGACGACAATAGCCGAAAGAAATTGAAATAACGCCGTATGGGAAAAAAACAGTACATCCTCCACAAAGAGAAACAGTTGTAAAAAAAGCTTCTACAAAATTACAGTTTTTTCCAAGCAGAAAATTAGGAGACACGTTCACAATGATATTTGAAATTTCTGTCTTTAAAGATGTGGAGAGGGATGGGTTGTGGGCGTTAGTGACGACCTTATAAAAGGAATTAATATTAGCTGGGAAAACTTAGACGTTAAACGTCTTAACGTTACTATCGTCGTTCTTCACAATGGTGAGGATATTAAGATCATAACAACAAGCAACAAAATCAATGTTGACTTAAATAGAAACAATCTTACAGAACTGAATTGGATTAATCTTACACATTTAGGCCTCATAGGGTTTTATTATACTGAACAAGTTTTGACAGAGAGTATGATAAATATAATAACTGGATTAGATTAAATCCTGTTATAAAACTATGGAGCAGTTAAACTTTATGACAAAAACTCCTCATTGCTCATTAATTTGTGGACAAACTGGTTGTGGGAAAACAATATTTATCCTCAACCTGTTACAAACAGTTTATCGTTATAATTTTGATCATATAGTAATTTTCTGCCCAACACTTAAATGGAACAAAGCATATCATGATAGAAGGTTTATATGGACAGATGATGACATATATTTAGTTGATCCTAGCAATAAACTGAGTGAGTGTTTAGAACAGTTTAATAAATTGTTTGAAGGAACGCAGACACTATTTATTATAGATGACTGTTCGCAGAAAGAGACATAGTTAAAAAGAGAAACACTTTGTCAAAACTGGCTTCAGTGGAAGACATGCTGGGATAAGTGTGTGGATTTTATGTCAAAAATATAACTCGGTTTTAAAAGACTTTAGAGAACAGTTAAAGACTGTAGTTTTATTTCACATGAAAGACAAAGATGCATTTGATGAATGTCTGCGCGAAAATGATGTTATTGAGAATGATCAGGAAAAACACAGGGTTAAGCAAAAACTAAAATCTGAAAAGTTTTGTAAATTAGTATTGAAAACGGACAACCCTACACAGTATGTCTGTTTGTAGATAATCGTTATTTTTTGGTTATTGAAGTCTTACTTGTCAGAGAACAGCATTTTACCAATCCTGGGGTTACTTCGTCCAAACATTCAGCTCAGGCGTACTCAATAAGACTGTCACAAGCTGTGAAAACACGGGCTAGTTTATGCAGCTCGCGCGGCAGGCGGCTGGCACGCGGGCCACATGATTGCAGGTTGTACTCGTTACTACGCATGCCCAGTGTACTTTGAGGAGAATAAGGTCAGGTTAACCTAGCCGGGTGAGCGCCCACCAACCCCCGTGCCCAGTGAATTGAAGAGAGTGAGGTATGTAGAATTGTTTACAACGGCACAGCTTGCGCGGTCCCAGCGAGTCAGCTGAGCGAACCAAGTCAATGTCGAGCAGGCCGCAAAGCGTGTCTGTGATGTCACTACAGCGTACTGTCGGCAGCTGGTTTTATCTCGCTGGGCTCAAGTACACTGTAATTAAGTGATCAGGTGACGGCCTATTGACGGGTCTCTGCAGGTGTGTGGAAAATCCGGCCAGCTTTGCCTAGTGTTTGTCTTGTTGACGCGCGCTACTGTTTCAGGAGAGAGGTTATCGTCATGCGCCAAATGTCAGTATGTGCGGCGGTTGTTGTTTTCATTGCATTGTGTCGGGTGTGTATTTTATGCCAAAAATATAACTTGGTTTTAAAAAGACTTTAAAGAGCAGTTAAAGATGAAAATGATGTTATTGAAAACGATCATCCCTACACAGTATGTATGTTTGTAGGGTCGTTATTTTTTTGGTTATTAAAGTCTTGCTTATCAGAGAACTATAATATGCCGCTTTTGGATTCGCCCGTTCGAGACCGGCCAAGGCCGGTGAGAGCGGGTGAGCCAGAAGCGGCATATTATAGTTCTCTGCGTGAGCATGAGCGTGTAGGGTGTGTAAGGCAGAGAGTCACGTAGGCGTAGAGACAATGAGACAGACCTGTGTAGTGTGGTAAACAATGGACAATGAGACAGACCTGTGTAGTGTGGTGAACAATGGACAATGAGACAGACCTGTGAGTGTGGTGAACAATGGACAACAATGAGACAGACCTGTATAGTGTGGTGAACAATGGACAATCAGACAGACCTGTGTAGTGTGGTGAACAATGGACAACACTGGGACAGACCTGTGTAGTGTGGTGAACAATGGACAACAATGGAACAGACCTGTGTAGTGTGGTGAACAATGGACAACACTGGGACAGACCTGTGTAGTGTGGTGAACAATGGACAACAATGGAACAGACCTGTGTAGTGTGGTGAACAATGACAATGAGGCAGACCTGTGTAGTGTGGTGAACAATGGACAATGAGATAGACCTGTGTAGTGTAGTGAACAATGGACAACAATGAGACAGACCTGTGTAGTGTGGTGAACAATGGACAATCAGACAGACCTGTGTAGTGTGGTGAACAATGGATAATGTGACAGACCTGTGTAGTATGGTGAACAATGGACAATGCGACAGACCTGTGTAGTATGGTGAACAATGGACAATGCGACAGACCTGTGTAGTATGGTGAACAATGGACAATGCGACAGACCTGTGTAGTGTGGTGAACAATGGACAACAATGAGACAGACCTGTGTAGTGTGGTGAACAATGGACAATGAGACAGACCTGTGTAGTGTGGTGAACAATGGATAATGAGACAGACCTGTGTAGTGTTGCGAACAATGGATAATGAGACAGACCTGTTTTAGTGTGATGGACAATGAGACAGACCTGTGTCGTGTGGTGAACAATGGACAATGAGACAGACCTGTGTAGTGTTGTGAATAATGGACAATGAGACAGACCGGTGTAGTGTGGTGAATAATGGACAATGAGACAGACCTGTGTAGTGTGGTGAACAATGGACAATGAGACAGACCTGTATAGTGTGGTGAACAATGGACAATGAGACAGACCTGTGTAGTGTTGTGAATTTGGCCAGAGGCATTGTGGCACAGCAGTCACAGCAGCAAAGGTCACACAGCAGACAGTCACAGCAGCAAAGGTCACACAGCAGACAGTCACAGCAGCAAAGGTCACACAGCAGACAGTCACAGCAGCAAAGGTCACAACAGCAGGTCCATGATTGTTGAGTGTCATGAAGGCACAGTGACACCACGTCAAGCAGTCTGCAGAGCTGTGTGCCAGTCAGGACACTGCCTCAGGACCCTGGCAATGCTGCCTACATTAGTGTGGACACTGGAGAGTCGTGAACACCACAAAGACACTCACATGTCTGAAATGAGTGTAATTAGAATGTGGATGATCAAAATAACAAACGAATGAATTTAGAATGTTTAAGTAGGTACAGGATTTTTGTTAAATGAAGCACTGGATGCTCCAATTTTGATGAGTGCTCCGGTGTAATTGTAAGCACTAATGACTGATGACAGACATCACAAGGCATCCCAGGAATGGGGCGATAGCTAACATGACAACTACGGCGTTTGAGCAGTGATTCCGTCTTCTGTTTGTCTCAACAAAATGAATGGCGTTGTGTTTCCACACACACGTACGCACGCACGCAAATGCATATGCTACGTGTATCAACCGTGTATATCTGTGGTATTCGGGTCTCTTGCATGTATTTACATGTCATGGAAATACTTTACATTTGACGATTGTTTCAAACATTACAACATTTGTGTTCCACTCGAGTAAATGTATGTAGGCCTATTTGGATTTTCTTTTATTTGCAGGAAAAGGAAACTTACAGTCGGCCGGATGAGGATGAAAGGGTTGTAAACTATGTTGGCTCGGGGTCTTTCACCTGTGGTCTTCATGGCATCGTAAAAGAGCCAGATGTCTGCTCAAGCCAGACTTTTTTCTTTGATGTGTGTGTTGATTGTGAGGATGTCAGTCTCACTGTGTCACTGACATGACGTGCACTTCCTCATTCTCATTTCTATTCTCTCAGTTAGATCACTGTTTCAACATGCCATCGACTGTGACGGTTATACAGTCGTTTTCGTTTTGCATTCCATCAATGGTAATGATCATTTTGTGTATTGGTTTCCTCAACTGTTGTGAGGTGTTTATGATATTTAACATATAGTTATTGTCTTCAAATAAAAGAGGCTCATTGTGCTCAAGTAGCAAGTTCATGATGGTGATGGTCCATGGGGAGGGCAGGAGATCTGATACTTGTGGGTGTTTGTACAGGAGGGGTGGGGGTGGGGGGGGGGGGCGGGGGCAGGAGACTGGATTACTTGTGTGGTGTTTGTACAGGAGGGGTGGGGGGGGCAGGAAAATGATACTTGTGTGGTGGTTTGTACAGGAGGGGGGGGGGGGGGGGCAGTGACAAATGACAACTTGTGTGGTGTTTGTACAGGAGGAGGGTAGTTTGGGGGGTGGGCTGGAGAACTGATTCTTGTATAGTGTTTGTAAGGGGGGGGGGGGGCAGGAGAAACTGATACTTGTGTGGTGTTTGTACAGGAGGAGGTGGGGGGGCAGTGGAGAACTGATACTTTGTGGTGTTTGTAAGGGGGGAGGGAGGTGGGGGGCAGGACAACTGACACTTGTGGTGTGTTTGTACAGGAGGAGGGGGGGGGGGGGCATGTAAGAAATGATTTCTTGTGTGATGTTTGTTCAGGTGGGCGGGGGTTGTGGGGGGATGGGGGCAGGAGAATGTAACTTGTGTGGTGTTTGTACAAGGAGGAGGGGGGGGCGGAGGGAGAAATGATATTGTGTGGTGTTTTGTACAGGGGGGGGGGGGGGGGTAGGTGAACTGATAATTTTGTGGTGTTTGTACAGGAGGAGGGGGGGGGGGGGCAGGAGAACTGATACTTGTGTGGTGTTTGGTACAGGAGGTGGGGGGGAGGGGGGACAACTGACACTTGTGTTGTATTTGGACAGGATGAAGGGGGGGGGGGGCAGGAGAACATGATTACTTGTTCTGGTGTTTGAACAGGAGGGGGGGTGGGGGCATGGACTGTGGGCAGGAGAACGGGGAAACTTGTGTGGTGTTTGTACAGGAGGAGGGGGGGGGGCAGGAGAAAACTGATACTTGTGTGTGTTTGTTACTGGAGGGGGTGGGGGTGGGGGGGCAGGTGAACTGTACTTGTCTGCTGTTTGTACAGCAGGGAGGGGAGGGGGGGGAGGAGGGGGGGGGGGGAAGGAGAATGAAACTTGTGTGCTGTTTGTTACAGCAGGGGTGGGGGGCAGGAGAATGATACTTGTGTTGATGTTTGTACAGGGGGGGTGGGGGCAGGAGAAACTGATATTGAGTGGTGTTTGTACAGGGGGAGGGGGGGGCAGCGAGAACTGATACTTGTCGTGGTATTTGTACGGGGGGGGGGGGGGGGGGGCTTGGAGAAAACTGTTTACTTGTGTGCATGTTTGTACAGGAGGAGGGGGGAGAAGGGAACCGATACTTGTTGTGGTGGGTTTGTACAGGGGGAGGGGGGGGGCTGGAGAATGACACTTGTGTTGTGTTTTGTACAGGAGGATGGAGTGGGGGCAGGACAAGTGACCCTTGTGTGCGTTGTAAGGAGGAGGAGGGAGGGGGGGGGGCAGGAGAAACTGATCTTGTGTGCTGTTTGTACCGGAGGAGGGGAGGTGACTTATAATTGTGTGCTGTTTGTACAGGATAAAAAATAAAGGGTGGGCAGGAGAATGACACTTGTGTGGTGTTTGTACAGGGAGGGGGGCAGGAGAACTGATATGTGTGGTGTTGTTTGTACCGGAAGGGGGGGGGGGGGGGGGCTGTGAGAATGTACTTGTGTGCTGTTTGTTACAGGGGGAGGGGGGGAGGGGGGGGGGGCAGGAGAAGAACTGATTCTTGTGTGCTGTTTGTACAGGACGGAGGGGCTGGGGGGAGCAGTAGAACTGATACTTGTGTGGTGCTTGTACAGGAGGGGGGGGGGGGGGGGGGGCCAGGAGAACTGATATTGTGTGCTGTTTGTACAGGAGGGGCGGGGAGGGGGAGCAGGAGAACTGATACTTGTGTGGTTTGTGTACAAGGAGGAGGGGTGGAGGGGGGGGGGGGGTCAGGATAACTGATACTTGTGTGGTTTGTGTACAGGAGGAGGGGGGGCAGGATAATGATACTTGTGTGGTGTTTGTGCAGGAGGCGAGGGGGGGGGGGGGGGGGTGGCAGGATAACTGATACTTGTGTGGTTTGTGTACAGGAGGAGGGGGGAGGGCAGGATAACTGATACTTGTGTGGTGTTTGTACAGGAGGGGCGGGGGGGGGGGAGCAGGAGAACTGATATTTGTGTGGTGTTTGTTACAGGTGGGGAGGGGGGGGGGGCAGGATAACTGATACTTGTGTGGTGTTTGTACAGGAGGGGAGGGGGGGCAGGATGACTGATACTTGTGTGGTGTTTGTACAGGAGGGGAGGGGGGGGGCAGGATAATTGATACTTGTGTGGTTTGTACAGGAGGAGAGGGGGGGGGGGCAGGATAATGATACTTATATAATAATAATAATAATAATAATGTGTAGATTTTATATAGCGCAATTCTTGGGATCAACTCATTGCGCTCAACACACACTCAAACACTCGCACTAACATGTGTTCACACACACACACACACACACACACCACACACACACACACACACACACACACACCCACACACACCGACACAGGCGCACTTATCAAGTTCATCGGTTCAAGCGTAAACAATACAGTTTTGCATGCAGTACATAAAAAGTCAGGTCAGAATAATAGACACAGCATTTAGATGTTATGGTTGAAGAAGGCTTTCCTAAAGAAGTATGTTTTTAACTCTGACTTGAATTTAGATAATGTAGGCAGGTCACGTAAGCTGTCAGGAAGAGAATTCCAAAGAGTGGGCGCATAAAGCTAAATGCTCTCTCACCGACTGCTTCAACGAGCGCCTAGGAATTTTCAGAAGTTTTTGAGAAGATGATCGAAGAGACCGAGAAGTTTGATAGGTGGACAGAGAAGCAGAAAGATACTGTGGGAGTGTCCCATTAAAGTAACGATAGGCAAAGACTGCAATTTTGAACTGCCATCGATTATTTGATGGGAAGCCAGTGGAGTTCACGCAACAAAGGTGTAATATGCTCATTTTACGCTTTTTGAGCACAAGCCGAGCTGCACTGTTTTGCACCTTTGTAATCGTGCAAGCTGTTCTGAAGGAAGTCCTGCTAACACAGAGTTACAGTAGTCTACTCGGGACATTACCATGACGGTGATGAGTCTGATTGTTGCCTGTGTGGAGAGGTTAAGACCGGATAGAAGCAATACGTCGCAGTTCCAAGAAGCATTGCACGACAAACATTAATATTTGGTTCTGCATTGAGAGCGTTTGATCAATGCTGACAGCTAAATATTTCATGACTCTTTGAATGGTAAAACAACACCATCATTTCTGCCGACTCAGCTTTAACATCTTGACACGAGAGGAGGTACCAACAGCCATGATCTCGGTTTTGTCACTATTCAGCTTGAGTTTGTTGCTGGTCATCCAGACTTTTACGTCCCTAAAACATGCGGTAATATCTGATTGAGCACTTTGAAAATCGCTGGTGGGTGCGCTCTTAGAGAGTTCAGTGTCATCTGCGAATTTGTGGAAGTCACAGCCATGGGCAGAAATAACGTCAGATAAGGGCTGAGAATAAAGGGTAAAAAGAACTGGTCCAAGGACAGAGCCCTGGGGAACACCATACAGAAGAGGAGAAGGGGATGATTCAGCACCATTAACGATTACCGTCTGTGTCCTGTCAGAAAGGTATGATGTGACCCATTTAAGAACAATATAGTCAAATCCAAAAGTAACCTTGAGTCTCTTGTGTGGTGTTTGTACAGGAGGGGGGGGGGGGGGGGGGGGGCAGGGGAAACTGATACTTGTGTGGTGTTTGTACAGGAAGGGGGGGGGGGAACTGATGCTTGTGTGCTGTTTGTGCAGGAGGAGAGGGGGGGGGGGGGGAAGCAGAACTAATACTTGTATAGTGTTTGTGCAGGAGGAGAGGGGGGGGGGGGGTTAGGAGAATGATACTCGTGTGGTGTTTGTACAGGAGGAGGGGGGGGGGGCAGGAGAACTGATACTTGTGTGCTGTTTGTACAGGAGGAGGGGGGGGGGGGGGGGGCAGGAGAACTGATACTCGTGTGCTGTTTGTACAGGAAGGGGGGGGGGGGGGGGGCAGGAGAACTGATACTTGTGTGCTGTTTGCACAGGAAGGGGGTTGGGGGCAGGGTGAACTGATACTTGTGTGGTGTTTGTGCAGGACGGGAAGCCGAGTCAGGCAGAAAAAGACGCCAAGGAACTCTTCAGAGTGGCCAAAGGACTGGGTGAGAGGAACAGACAGACAGACAGACAGACAGACAGGACACGTGAATGAAAGTAAACGGGAAACGATTTTAGAAAAGAGGGAAAACAGTAATAAAGAAAGAAAAAGAATGAAAGAAAGAAATGTAGAGAAAACAATAGGGAGATAGAGAGGAGGAAGGAAGGAAAGAATAAAAAGGAATGAAAGAGAGAAAATATATGAAAGAGAAAGAGAAAAAAAAGAGAGAAACGAACGGCAGTATTACACATCCTCTTTAGTGAGTAGCCGCTGGTTTTGTACGAATTTTTATATGAGAGAGAGTGAGAGAGAGAGAAGATGAGAGGAGAGAGATGAGAGAGAGGAGAGATGAGAGAGAGAGAGAGAGAGAGAGAGAGAGAGATGAAAATGATAGTGACGTATTCTTCATTATACAATGGCAGTAACAGTCGTTTAGTTTGCCATTTTTTAAATATTACATTACTGTTGTACTATAATAGACGAACTTATAGAAGACATACACGGGTACAAGTTTACACTGACTTTGCTATACAAAAATGATGTAAACAGACAAATAAGGAAACAAACAACACACACACACACACACAC
>JAFLJL010002492.1:27300-49544 GCA_018398815.1 Conus ventricosus | reverse complement strand
CACTTTTTTTTAGGGGGGGGTGTTTACCTTTCCGAAAAGAACATTTTTTTACCTTGCGCGACTGCATTAAGGATTTTGTCTACCGGAACCTACCGGAATGCTTTTACGCATGCCTGGCCTGTTTTGAGAATTTCATCTTACGGAAATAACCGGAATAATCGCGCTCCGCCACAAATACCCTTATGTCCCATAAGAACTTTTTTCTGAAGCGTCAGTGGCTTGGGTTCTAAGATCAGTATTCTTCTTGATGTATGGCCTCATAAAGGGCTCTTGATCACAGATAATTATTCTGTGAACAGCTGTCAGCTTTAATCCATGCTTTAAGTAAAACTGTAGGAGTCTGTAATGACACACATATTTAGTTTATGTTGAAGATTAGCTACAAGTTTAGGCGGTTCGATAGGACTCATCTTTAATCTTTCTGCGGCTAAGGGGTAATCGTTGTGGAGATCGTGTAATTCTTTAGGATATTCTAAGTCTACTTCCAAGATTAGCCCTGCTGGATTATCGGGTGGAAGCTGTAATAACATACCTAACACAGTATTGACATCATGAGGCCCTTTTATCATTGTAAAGTTTCTCAGTGGAAGCGGTTGACTCATGGCCCATCCATACAGATTGTTGGCGTCTAAGTACATTAGATAGTTGGATGGTTTAGTGGGATCATAATCGTCTAAATACTTGTTGTTGGCTTTGCAGTAAGGATGTGAGGCCATGCTAATACCTCCCTTAAACCGTCTTCAATCATCTGAAGTGTGGGTAGATCAGATATTAAGTCGATCTGGATGTTTTGTAGACTTCAAGAATGCATCCCAAGAAAGGCCAGGTGCAGAGATGTAATGTGATGAGTCTAAGCTGTAATGTTTCATACATGTAGATCTGTAGTTCTGAAAGACGTCTGCCAATAAACACACGTCAGCCAATAAATATTGATCATGATAGTTGCCCATTGTTTCACAGTGTAATTCTGTCCATGCTTTCTGGGCGTATTCATAGTCAGCATCAGTTATGTCTTTACCTCTAAGACTAGAAAAGAAAGCGCCTTTAGGAGGAAGTGAGTCTTCATCAAACCTGTCCCACGAGTTCATGTATTCATAAGGATAGACGCCTTTACGCACCAAAGATGGATCAAAGTATTGTTTAGTGATTGGAAAGTCTTGTAGCGATCCTGCTAACTTATCTAACTCCCCATCAGATGTTGGGCTGAGTCATAAAAGGATAAACAGTCAAGAGTAAAAGTCATGTACTTTTCTGAAGACTGTGCAATACAGGTAACCCTCTTATATTCAGAAGTCACTGCTTGCATGATAAAATGAGAATCGTAGCCTCGTAAGTTATGAAAGAAGATAGGCAGTTTCCATTTTTTGGGGTCAACCTTAAGCTGAAGATTACAATTGTTGTGCGTGGGCCCTCTGAACTTTCAGTAATGTGAGCGTGGTCTCTTACTGTCACGTCTTTACTGTTAGGTGTTAGCTCTAAGCCGCAAATCCAGCAGTGTGTAGATGAGTCATAACGTTCTTGGTCTTCAGAAGTCATAACAATGTCTGAAAGGTTCAGTGGGTTGGAGTAGTAATTGCAAAGTTGTTTCATCTGCTCTAAAAATCTGCTAGCTGCATTGGGTCCTCTGTAAACTCTGGATGTGTGTGTGCCCATCTGACCTAACAACAATAAACGCATAAGAACAGATCTGATGGTGGGTTAATAAGGTTGTTTTTTGTTCTTGCTGTTGTGGACCATAGTACTGCGGTAAAGCGATTCAAAGTCAGCATAAACCACGTATGGGCTCATCTGCATTTTGTGTACATTCTTAAAACTAACTTTAGACCCTGGTTTAGGTGTGAGGAGTTTGGTTTCACAGTCTACAAAACTTTTACAATAAGTTCTATGGTCGGCAGCTGCTTTTATAGTTGAGATTCTAACCAAACACCTTCTACAAAGCTCTTTTATAGCATGATCCTTTGATGTAAAAGCCATAAGTCTGCTTATTGTTCTGATTAATACATAATGACTCTTTGTACTATCTACAAACAGTATCAAGTCTACATGTTTGTTAAGCGGTTCGCCTAAAGTAGGAGCATTGGTAGAAATCCTTAGAGGCACTAGATTGTCTACTACAGACCATGTGTATACGTTTACAGTGATTGGGTTGTTTTGCTCTTCAAACTGAGATATACTTTCTATGCTTACTGGAAAGGTTATGTTATCAAAGTTCAGCTCTTGTTTGTATGCTTCATAATTAGATACTCTGTTTGCATGATTTTTAACAGGATGTAAATGCGCTAAAACACACCACATAAAACACATGTTGTCAGAATTATGTATGTTTAAGACTGCTCGTTTTAACTCTAACTCTCTTGGGAGAGGAAGGCAAGAATTGCTGACTACAGGATAGAACTTTGTTTGTCTTAATCTGATTTGAAGGACTGTCCCTTCAGACCAGCCAGAACCCCTTAACTTTGCCTCCTCACTTGCATGGTTAAATTGTGTAAGCATGTAGTCAGCCCAGTCAGAATTAAGGTCGTGGTAACTGATTACTTCTTTCTGTTTAGTTGAAACCCAGACTTCCATGTTACTATCATCAGGCGTTATATAATCAATCAGAACGACCAACAGCACTTTTACTGGCGGCTCCATCTGAAGAAACTCTGGGATTTTAGAGATAGCGTGTGTCATGCTTTCCTGAGCATTTGAGGGGTTAATAATATCCATGTCTACTTCGCTAAACGTATTGCTTAATTGTTTGTCACTATCAAATATTTCTTCCATCGTATATAGTTTTCCATCCTCGAATTTACTTGTGGTCGTCATTTTTAAAGCCACAATATTTGTGGCTGATGCTTCTTGTTAGGTCCCATGGCAATGAGAACTGTTCTCTTTCGTCCTCCCCATCTTCCTTCACCCCTGATCAGCATGCTTTCTCTTTCACAATTCTTCCACATACATGCAACACATGACACAAAAGATGTTATATTGCGCTTAGGTCCACTCCACGAGGAGTGACAATATAATTTGTCAGTTCTGCATATAGAAGCATTATACCCAGTGGTATCTGGACAGTACAATATAATATTGAACCTGTAAACATCAGATTTCTTTTTATCCATAATTTCTTGACTTAAGTCCCGTTCT
Source organism: Conus ventricosus (assembly GCA_018398815.1). Lineage (NCBI taxonomy): Eukaryota > Metazoa > Mollusca > Gastropoda > Neogastropoda > Conidae > Conus > Conus ventricosus. The sequence continues at coordinate 46,415 of JAFLJL010002492.1, read as the reverse complement.
TGCAAGTGCTTTTCTCTGGTCCCTTTGTTAAGTTAGGAATTAAACGCATAACTTCAACCTTAGCTTCACTTGGACCATACCTTTTGTTTGTAAGTTAACGGAATTCAAGATCAAACTCACCCATAGCTTCAAAGAAATACATTTGTTTGCCAGGTAACTGAATTCAACCTTTACGTCACTACAGATTCAAAAGGGCAATACCCTTTGTTTGCCAGGTAACGCTAATAATCCAGTATTTCTTTCGCTTTCTGACCAGCGCTTTGCGCCGCTTTCTTTCCAACACTGCTGAGGGGTTAAAAACATTAATTTCCCCTGGGATCTGAACCTTGATTTGACTGAAGGGGGGAAAGCGCAGCCCACGCCTTTGACTGAAGGGGTGGGAGAGTGGGAATTTTTTCAGAGAGCAGGGAGTGTGTGTCTTCACTGCTAGTGTGATACCTCGAAAAGGAAGCACTTTTACGCATGCGCGACCTGCATTAAGGATTTTGTCTTACCGCGAAATTACCGGAATAACGCGCTCCGCCACAAATTCCCTTATGTCCCATAAGATCTTTTGTGGCTGATGCTTCTTGTTAGGTCCCATGGCAATTGAGAACTGTTCTCTTTCGTCCTCCCCATCTTCCTTCACCCTGATCAGCATGCTTTCTCTTTCACATTCTTCCCACATACATGCAACACATGACACAAAAGATGTTATATTGCGCTTAGGTCCACTCCACGAGGAGTGACAATATAAATTTGTCAGTTCTGCATATAGAAGCATTATACCCAGTGGGTATCTGGACAGGTACATATAATATTGAACCTGTAAACATCAGATTTCTTTTTATCCAGTAATTTCTTGACTTTAAGTCCCGTTCTTGCAAGTGCTTTTCTCTGGTCCCTTTGTTATTAGGAATTAAACGCATAACTTCAACCTTAGCTTCACTTGGGACCATACCTTTTGTTTGTAAGTTAACGGAATTCAAAGATCAAACTCACCCATAGCTTCAAAGGAAATACATTTGTTTGCCAGGTAACTGAATTCAACCTTTACGTCACTACAGATTCAAAAGGCAATACCCTTTGTTTGCCAGGTAACGGCTAATAATCCAGTATTCTTTCGCTTTCTGACAGCGCTTTGCGCCGCTTTCTTTCCAACACTGCTGAAGGGGTTAAAAACATTAATTCCCCTGGATCTGAACCTTGAGTTTGACTGAAGGGGGGAAAGCGCCATGAGACACTTCCTGCTCATGTCGAGCATGAAGTGTTGACCCCCAGTCATAACCGAACGTAGTGGACCTAGCGCATTGACCATCTAAATTAGAATTATGACATCATAACAAAAATAATAATAATGACAATTGCTATAGCACCCCCCTAACCACGTAGGATGGCGGGTGCTGTACACTTTGTAACCATCCAACAGCTAAAATGGTAAGCCGAAACCCGCACGCATCAAATTGTGCGTGCCCAGGTCATGAACATACGTACAACCCACACGCACTTGCCCGCACACAGCATGCTCACGCGTGCACATCACCTGGAACATAATATTGCATGCCAACACATCCTATATGCCCAGTGAACAGCTCCTTCGTACGCGAGCAACTTGTACCCATACCCAATTCTTCTGGGGGTTGTAGTGAACAGCTCCTTTGTACCCGACTTGTACACATACATAATGTCTTGAGGGGGTTGTCCGTCTTTCTTGCTGCTGTTGGTGTGCCCTTGTCCGCCGGCATTGCTGTTAGCATCCACCCGGGTCCGGAGCCCCAGGACCTGTACGCATAGAAACCAAAAACGAGGAGCAGTATCTCCCTCACTATGGAGTCATCCTGACTAAAAACATGTTTGGGTAAGGCGCAAGACTGTCCTAATATTTAGAGTGATGAAGAACGCTACTGTTCCTAATGTATCTTTTGAATGCGTCCGACTTCCATCTCCCTAGTTGCCGTATCTGTGCATCTGACATGCCCAGAGCTGCCGCTGCTGTTGCTGCTCCTATCCTAAAGCTATGTGAAGTGAATTGTGATGCTGGGTAGCGGCAAAATGCCAGTGTGAGGCGCAGCTGAGTGTTGAATACTGATCTGGTGACGGGGCTCCGGGGGCCTTGAGGAATAGGGGTCCAGGAGCTCGGCCCCTGTCTGCTAAATAATCTGTCATGGCCTGTATAGGGCACTCCCCCTCTGTCCCCTTCTGTATGTCTAGAGAGAAAGTCTGACCTTTGCTGTGTTTGTAATGGTGAAATGTGACTGTCATGTGCGACTGCTGAATTGTGATTTGATGTACCCCAAGGAGGTTGGGTTTTTGTCCGTAGCCGAGAGTACTGTTATTTCGCCAATGCGTAGGAAGGCATAAAGGCTAGTAGGTACATAGCTTTGAATAAAATGCACTCTTTCCTGCTGATGCATGTATGACTAGGGCGGAAACCAAGTTCTTCAGCATACCTTATCAAGTGGTAGCCTTGTGTCGCAGGCTGGTTGCCGCTTGTGGTATGAAGCGAGCATCTTCTGTATGAAAAAGGCTGCTGTTGGGTCTGGTAGGGATCTAATCTTGTGAAAGTAACTAATTGCCGAGATGTGCTGACACCGTTGCCGGCTTGAAACTTTTTTGAACCAGGTCTGCAATGAATAATGCAACTGTACCTGCTTCTAAGGGGAACTAGCAGATAACCGGGCTTCTGTAGCGAAATCTATGAACGCCGGCCCCAGCTCCCTGTATGCATTCTGGGTTGAAGGTGCGAGGGATGTTTGTAAGAGATCTTGAGCTGTCGCTATGAGTGTGGCAAATCGGGCAGTGGCGGCACTGGCGTGGGAAGCTTGTTGGCTGAAGGTGCCAGCCTTCTGAATTCCTGTACCTGCAACCGGACAGTGAGTCTGCCAATATATTCTTGTTACCGGGTACATGATATGCTTTAAACAGGATATTGAACCGCAGACATGTAATACTAATCTACGTACTAGCACCATTTATCTTCCCGTCCTTTGATGTTTGTTTGTTCACAATCTCTTGTTACGCACTATTGTCTGTGTTGTGAAATTCTACGCAGGAATTGGCCATTGCGTGTGCCCAGGTTTCTACCGCTAACACTATGGGGTAAAGTTCTAATAACGCTATTGACTGTGCTACCCATTGTCCTTCCCAGTACCGTAGAACCATTCCTTACCCATAATGGCGCCATAACTACTGAACCCGCTGCATCTGAATAGGCGAAGATGTTGCGAAGATGACCACCTAGTTGGGAGCATGACTGACTTCCCATTGAACTCTTGTAGAAATAGCTCCCAAGTGTGGAGATCGTCTCTTGCAGTTTTTGTAATCCGTAGGTAATGAAACGGTTTTGTATGCCAATTGTTAGGTGATCAGCCTCCGTAAGAAAGGTCGGCCCGGAACAATGGCTCCGCACGCAAAGTTGAGAAAACCTATGACGGACTGAATATCGCAGCTGTACTTTGTTTTTTTTTGTAGGCATTCCGCTACATAGTGCCTTCCCTTTGCCAGTTATCCGCAGGAATCTGATCTCCATCTGTCGCGTGTCGAGCTCGTAACCCAAGAAAGTCAGTACTTGTGTTGGTTGCGTGGTTTTTTTGGTGCTTTTGGGATTCCCAGATTCGAGCACAGTGCTAGGAACTTCCTAAGACTAGTCTGGCACTTCTGTTGTGTGTCCTCTACTATTAGAAATCGTCTAATACATGTGCCCATGTTTGGTATGTCAGCTTTGCACTGGCCATCCATTGCAGGCGTTGCTGAGCGTTTCGAATTATACGACAGCTGGATCTATAACCCATGGGAGCATTTGTCGTAGTATATTGCCCTTTCCAACACAAACCAAAGAGGGGTACTGTGATGGTGTAGTGGAACGATCCTGAGCGTCTGCAATATCCGTCTTTGCTAGTAACCATGTTTTCCTATGCGTGTGATTGCTGCTACGGCTTCGTCTATAGATTGTACTGAACCATAGCTTCTGTTCTGTATTCCGTCATTGATCGATTCCCCTTGGGGGTACGAGAGATGGTGTATAAGACGAAATTTCCCGTTCTCTTTCTTGGGCACCAGACCTATCGGCGAAATGCTAGTTTGTAAATGGTTTGTCCTTAAATGGTCCTGCTAAACGTCCTAATCTACATTCTTTGTCTAGTTTACTATCTACTATTTTAGGGTGTCTTCTGTGGAGCTAAGTTAGGTGCCTCCTTGTGGGTTAAAGAGCCCTTGTAACCCACTCGGAAGCCCCATCTGAAACCTTCGCTAAGGAAACTGCTGACTCCCTGTCATAACCTATCAGGTAACGTGCTAGCACTTCATACTTGACTGGGCTTGGTAGACTCTACTGTCGCCCTCCTCTAAGGGTGGTGGATTGGGTCTGTTCCCCGCTGTGCTGGGTGTGACCCAGCGGTTATGTTCTGCTCTGGGACGAAAGGGCGCTGCATTGTAGCTATGTGTGAATCTAGTCATCACTCTAAAAGGTTTGTTGACCGCAGTTGGCAGTCTGTGAAGGGATGGTGCCCCAAACAGTTGTAGCAGTTGTGCTGGAACTTGCACTCTGCTCCAGATGCGCAGTTGCCCGTGGTGTGGTATTTTGAAACATACCCCTCTTGGTATTCTTTTTTGTGACATTGACTGTGGTGCGACTGTCCTGTCCTTCGAGTTTGCCTCCAGGTGTGCTTTGAGTACAGTTCCAAGTGAGTGCAACCCCATTCTGCGTGACCCGAGGCTATCATCTTGCGGAACTGTTCTCGTAGAACCTCCAACTTGCCCCTTTGTTGGCAAGGTTCAGGACAGTCTCCAAGTGATGTGCTAAGACTGGCCCTAGGTTGGTGTTTGTTCTGTGATGATGGCACAGAAACGGTTCCATGCTCTCACCCATTGAATGAGGGGTAGCGGGTGGCCCTTTTTTGTCTGGGCACCACTGGAGTGCTGGGGACTTCCCTCCATTTTCAACCTGGAGGTGTAACATTCTTCTGTCTGCTCCGTTTTATCGATCATAGCACTACGCTCTATATATTCCCCAGCCCATATTTTTTCTTTTATTTTTGCTGGTACCTGACTTGTTATCGACTGTGACAGCATATTTGCAGGTTTACCTTGTAGGACGTCGTGGACTGGGCCCACGATTGCTGGTCTGCCAGTCCCGCAGCAGCCTGCTGAGCTGGTGGTGCCCTGGAGGCCGTTGTGGGTGTGGTGGTCGCCCGTTGTGCCAAGTCGGCCATTGCCGATGTGCTGGGGCCACTGCGGGTGTGGCGGTCGCCTGTTGTGTGGCAGGGAAGGTGGCGTGATGGTAGGCGTGTGGGGGATGCGATCTCAAGCCTGTTGAATTTTTGTGTCGATTTGGGCGGTGATGTTGCTCATGAATGTGTTGAGCCATGGGGCGGCCTGTCCGGGTTGTCATGGGCATGTGCAGTTTCCTCGCTGTTTGGCTGGGTGTGTGTGTCGCTGGGTCTGTCCGCTATTGTCCTCACTCGCCTATCCATGTAGGCCTTCGTCGTCTCTGCGGTCTTGTTTTTGGCATCTGTAAAATACCAATTCTTCCGACACGAAAAGGGGGCTTACCATGTAAGAGACCTGCGATACACGGTCGCAGCTAACGCATCCTGCCGAGTTATATATAAACATGCCCACACACCGCTGACGTAGCCACCTTGAGGCAAAATAGCTGAGACCTGCAAAACCTCTTCGCGTTAATTGACAGACACTGGTGATTCGGAGGAAAAATAGCCGTAGAACCTGCAAAAACTCTTCACAGATAATTGACAGACACTGGTGATTCGGAGTTCCCAGCTGGTATAGCCATCTTGCTGAGAAACTCAGCGCAGCTGATGTGGCGCATTGTGTAGGGAACATGGGTCACCTGATGTAGTCGCCTTGCTGAAAAGCATGCAAAGTTATAAATAAAAACATGCCAACACACCGCTGATGTAGCACCTTGCAGAAAAACTTGTTGAGAACCTGCAAAACTTGTTTGCGGTTAATTGACAGTCTCAGGTGATAAACGAGGCCACAGCTAATATAGCCCATTGCCGAGAAACATGCAAGATCACAGCTGGTGTGCTGCATTGAGGAGTGATGTAGGTAGAGGACTACGGCATGTGCCCATTGTGCAGCGGGCAATACACAGTACAGGTAGGACTATGGTATGTGCCCATGTGCGGCGGCAATACACAGTAAAGGTAGAGGACTACGCATGTGCCCATTGTGCAGCGGGCAATACACAGTACAGGTAGAGGACTACGCATGTCCCATTGTGCAGCGGGCAATACACAGTACAGGTAGAGGACCACGGCATGTGCCCATTGTGCAGCAGCAATACACCGTACAGGTAGAGGACTACGGCATGTGCCCATTGTGCAGCAGGCAATACACAGTACAGGTAAGGACTACAGCATGTGCCCATTGTGCAGCTGGCCATACACAGTACAGGTAGAGATTACGCATGTGCCCATTGTGCAGCAGGAAATACACAGTACAGGTAGAGGACTACGGCATGTGCCCATTGTGCAGCAGGCAATACACAGTACAGTAGAGGACTACGGCATGTGCCCATTGTGCAGCAGGCAAACACAGTACAGGTAGAGGACTACGCATGTGCCCATTGTGCAGCAGGCAACACACAGTACAGGTAGAGGACTACGGCGTGTGCCCATTGTGCAGCAGGCAACACACAGTACAGGTAGAGGACTGCGGCATGTGCCCATTGTGCAGCAGGCAACACACAGTACAGTAGGGACTACGGCATGTGCCCATTGTGCAGCAGGCAACACACAGTACAGTAAGGACTACGGCATGTGCCCATTGTGCAGCAGGCAACACACGTACAGGTAGAGGACTACGGCATGTGCCCATTGTGCAGCAGGCAACACACAGTACAGGTAGAGGACTACGGCATGTGCCCATTGTGCAGCAGGCAACACACAGTACAGGTAGAGGACTACGGCATGTGCCCATTGTGCAGCAGGCAACACACAGTACAGGTAGAGGACTACGGCATGTGCCCATTGTGCAGCAGGCAACACACAGTACAGTAGAGGACTACGGCATGTGCCCATTGTGCAGCAGGTCAACACACAGTACAGGTAGAGGACTAACGGCATGTGCCCCATTGTGCAGCAGGCAACACACAGTACAGTAGAGGACTACGGCATGCGCCCATTGTGCAGCAGGCAACACACAGTACAGTAGAGACTACGCATGTGCCCATTGTGCACAGGCAACACACAGTACAGGTAGAGACTACGGCATGTGCCCGTTGTGCAGCAGGCAACACACAGTACAGGTAGAGGACTACGGCATGTCCCATTGTGCAGCAGGCAACACACAGTACAGGTAGAGGACTACGGCATGTGCCCATTGTGCACAGGCAACACACAGTACAGGTAGAGGGACTACGGCATGTGCCCATTGTGCAGCAGCAATACACAGTACACGGTAGAGGACTACGCATGTGCCCATTGTGCAGCAGGCAATACACAGTACAGGTAGAGACTACGCATGTGCCCATTGTGCAGCGGCAATCGACAGTACAGGTAAGGACTACTGTAAAACAGTAATGGGCACAGCTAATATAGCTGCATATGCTGAGATACATGCAAAGCACAGCTGATGTCGCTGCTTTGATTAGAAACATGCAAGATGTCAACCCGGTCACAGTTAATATAGCTGCATCGCTGAGAAACATGCAAGATCACCGCTGGGTAGCTGCAATGAGTAGAAAACATGCTGCATTAAGTCGAAAACATGTGTCCAGGTCACGGCTAACCTAGCCGCATTGCTGCAAGACATGTCACGGATAATATCATGGCAATATCATGGCCACCTTGCTGAAAGACATGCGCTGATGAACAAAACAAGAGGACCTGAAATAGCTACTTCTTGTAATCTGTAGTACTAGGACATCCTGGTCAGACCGTATGAAGCACATAATAACATGGGCAACCGAAAAACAAATTCAGAGTCTGCCGTGACAGTTCTAAGTGCACCGAAATGGTCTGCCGTGTGAACAGATGACGCATCCATCCTTCGCCCCCCACTTTTTTTTTTTTTTTTTTTTCATTCTGGTTCCAATGTGTGCTGATTAAGCAACATGGTAAGAGCATGACCGAAAAGGGGCCACCAGCAAGAACATCACATAAGTACCTGTGGTAAAGCCTAGTGTGAACACGTCACTGCCCTGTGTAACAACTACTTTGTGTGCATTCAGTTTTGACCTTGTACTTTGTTGCATGCTACTATCAAGCTCCCTCTGATTGATTTTGTAGAACTTGAACTGCCCCTGATTTGACAAGATGCACACCGTCACTCAGGAACAAGTGTCTTTTGGGAGCATCTGAGAGAAAATATTCGTGGTGGTTCCCTGATGTGACGTATTGGGATTCCTTCAAATGCCGCGTTGTTGCTGTTGGAGTACTTGTTGCGCCATGTGTTGGATTCTGTGCTTCTCGCTGTGATAAAAACCACCATTTACCCGGATCGTTCAGCTTGAATCTTGGCAGCAACTGCCGAACATGACGTGTTCCACCCCGAATCTACCTTTCAATAAAGAGGCCAAGGCCAACATATCCATAGCTAAGTCCCGAATCTACCTTTCAATAAAGAGGCCAAGGCCAACATATCCATAGCTAAGTCATCGTGTGTTGCCCCAAGCCTGAAATCGTTGCCTCCTATCTGAAGGAAAGATGATGTTGGGTCGTTGTTTAAGCTTGTCCATTATGCCTGGAGAGTTTCGTTATCGCGCAGAAGCCGTGTACCGTCAGTCCGGCTCTGCCGACTATCTCCACAGAGCAAGTGTCTTGCAACTTAATATTTGCATTCAAACGCACATCCTCTGCATCACAAATATGCTGAGCAAAACGTTTGATGATGGAATGACCAAGTAACAAGGCATGAGGCATGTTAGACACCGTGTAGGCTTCGATGGATGAGGATCTTACCTTGCAATTTTTTCAGAGAGCAGGGAGTGTGTTCTTCACTGCTAGCGTGATACCTCGAAAAGGAAGCACTTTTACGCATGCGCGACCTGCATTAAGGATTTTGTCTTACCGCGGAAATTACCGGAATAATCGCGCTCCGCCACAAATTCCCTATGTCCCATAAGATCTTATTACGTAAATTAAAAAAATAAATGTAAATAAAAATAAGTAAAACGCGCTTTTATTCTTCACCCAAGCGTTGCAACACTTCAAGACACGTTAACCTTACAATAACACTGCTAATATTTAGCTTTTCTGAATCACTACAGTCAATGTTCATCACTTTGATTTGCTTCGTCAAATAGTTCACTATGATCTTTTATTATATTGTCTACATCATTCTCAGCCCAATTCACTAAATCAATGTTTAACACTTTCATTGTTTCGTCAAATAGTTCATTACAATCTTTATAAATCAGATTCACTGAGTTCGCAGCCATTTTAAAATCTAAAATAAATAAAAATTAATTGTAAATTCAACTGTTATTAATAGGCTTTTCTAATCGTAAAACCTGATCTTCATTAAAGTGAATAGCTACTCCTTCAGGGTTGGTAGAAACAGTCAAATTAACATCTTCAGGAGTCATATTTATCAACTAAAATGGCAAACAACTTTATAACTGGTTGGGGCCAAGAATCTGGTATTTTACTAATGCCTGTTTCATGCTTTCTCGTATATTTATGCGATCAAAAAGATCAATAATTAATTCTTCAAACCTACTCTTTAAATCTTCTCTATCAACCTCCCAATCCAACTCGTAAAGTATATTAATAAGCTCTGTAGCTACTTCGGCCTTCATTTTTTAACCAAATAAAAACAACAATTAAAAAATAAGTAAAGCCGCGGCATGTGCCTGTATTGTAATATTGTAATGCGCGCCGTCAAACGATCAATAGCTGCTGAGGCTATTTTTAAGTCTGGGTTTTTCCGCTCTCTGGCAACAGTTCTCTATGTATTGATTTCTACCTTCCTTGTTCGCACATGCACAAGTAATCATTAACAATCAAAATAATCAAACAATGATAATGAAAGTGATTTGTCTCCTTTAATTATGCATAAAGTAATTACCTCCCCTGAATAAATTATCTATTTATAGATCAGTGAGAGAGAATTGATTATTAAAAGTTTGTGTTTTGTGTTTAATTTGTTAAAGCTTTTAATATGAATATTGTACAAAGTAGCTACTAAAAAGTACTTTAAAACACAGTTGTTTGTTTAACCTTTAAAACTATTCTGCTTGAAAAAAAACAATTTTAATAACAGTCACACTAACACCATAAAATTATGAAAGCTTTCAGTTTGCACAGTACATATATTAATCCAAAAAGTGTCAAGTTGAGAATATGCCTGCGTGGTTTTGTACTTGTTTGCGCGGTTTTTTGAAAGTCATAAATTTTGGCTCTCTTCTCTGCCCTCTAGTGACTCTTCCCATTTTCGTGTTTCGTTTGTCTGGTCACTGGCGCGGCTAAAACGCCTGCAAACCCCTGTGGTCACTGGCGCGGCTATAAACGCCCGTAAACCACAATGTGTGTGTGTGTGTGTTTGTGTGTCTAGGAAGAGTCACTGAAAAGGGGTGGAGAATTGCCCCAAATTAGACAAACTGAAAGCAGGCAACAAGTATAAGAAATACCACTATTAGAAGCATATTCTCAAAACCCTTCACATCTTGGCCACATTATCATTGATCCTCTGGATCTGGCTTGGGCCCTAGGCCCATAGGTCTCAAGTTAGACCCAGGTGATCATATGTGGCCAGATGCGAAATTTTGCACTTTTTTATAATGATTTTTTGTCCCTGGAGAGAATGTAAATATGATTTGTTCACGATCGCCAAATCTTATCTTGCACGTAAGCCCTCATTTTAAAGTACTGATTACGTCAATTTTTGCTGTTTTTGCGTGTTATTTTTTTAGAAAACAGTGTTATATTTTGGTCAAAATTGACATGAAAGGACGTGATTTGTATGTGAATAGGGGGTTTTGTGCAAAATAGATGGTGGGTCTTGAACGAAGATATTTACCTCTCTACATTTGCTATTGCAGTATCCCTATTCCCTTACAATCATGTGTGTATACAATAAAAATACATCCCTGTCAGAGATTGGGTGTAACATGCACCTAAACAATACAATCTGAATGAAACAATATACAATGTCACCACAGAGAAAACACATTTGGCAATGGCTTGAACACAGATGAGAGGTGGATGATTGAGGGAAGGAACAGGGAGGAGGCAGAGAGAGAAAGAGACCAACTTCCTCCCTCATAAAAGGGGGGTGTATGGGCAATGGAGAGGGCGTGGGGGTGAAAGAAAGGCTGGAGGAGGAGTGGAAGGACGAATGGCAGACTATAAAGGAGAGGGAAAGGGAGAAGCATTCAAGCATACAGTTTTATTTCAAGGACAATACATAATAGAATAGAATTGAAAATAAGAGAGAGAGAGAGAGAGAGAGAGAGAGAGAGGAGAGAGAGAGAGAGAGGAGAGAGAGAGAGAGGAGAGAGGAGAGAGAGAAGAGAACAAAACACTTACATACATAGATTACACACAGTAAATATAGTGTATGTATATGCACTTGTGATTCACGGTAGAAAGAAACTCTTCTCTTCTGAGGACCATCTGCTGCCACGCTCTCCACGAGTTTCTTTCTACCGTGAATCACACGTGCATAAAACGTCCACCATCAGTTTCATCTATCACAATCACAGCATGCGCATGGCTATGGGTGCGATAGAAATCATACATCTGTTGCCGGTTTTGTGTGTGTGTGTGTGTGTGGGGGGGTGTAGGTGTGTGTGTGTGGGGGGGTGCACGCGCGCGCGCCCGTGTGTGTGTGTGTGTGTGTGTGTGGTGTGTGTGTGTGTGTGTGTGTGATGGAGGGAGAGAGAGAGAACACTGAACACTGAACACTGAAATTTATTGCATAACATTTGACATATTCATTGCAATGTGAATTGTAAGTTATTGTCAAAAGGACTTATCGCTAGGAACTCATCTGATGCGACAGGATAATTTCAAGTCTTTAATAAGCACAGGGAATGTCATAAAAAAAAGTCTCTTAATAGCACTGTTACAAACAACTTAGATTAGGTTAGAAAGTCTAGCTAGTTCATGCAGACCTTTCCTTTTTATTGAACCTGCTGTAATCTTGCTATTCTGGATTTCCAAGCCAGGAACAAGAACTTACCCAGGTTGACCATAATTGTTTCATTGTCTGTTTTCAGCATATTATTTATCTGCTCTTCGATGTCATTTGACTGCATGTTCAGCACCAAGTAACGTTCCCTAATATCGTCATAGACTGGGCATTCAGCTACCACATGGATTTCATTTTCTGTTTTGTCTGGCAAAAAGGGCACTGTCTACTATGTTCATGATGAGCAAATTTATACTTATGTGCATAGAAGGGTGATACGCCCATCCTGAACCTGGCTAAAGCACATCTGTACACTGATACCCTTATGATGTCTATGTAGAGCTCCCGGCTAATGCAGCTTTTAAAGCTATGATAGACACTGAAATTGTCACTGTCTTGGAGGGGGTTAAGCCACCGCAGCCCAAAATTTGATTTTAGGCGTTCTTTAAGTTCGCGTATAAAGTTCTTCTCATCAGTCACGCCCCCAAACAACCATACCAAGCCAAAGCCACATTCGCACAATAGCGTTTTCACATGGGTTACCCAGTTCTCACGACCTCTTTCATGCATCGCCAGCAATGATAAATAGGCCATTTTAGAGTATCGTGTGTCATCCTGCTTCAGAACACGTAGCCAATACTGCACGCATCGTGCCCTGGATTCAATAGAAAGAGGGTAACGGCCTAGATCACCATATATCATATCATTTGGGGTCCTGGAAGGCACATTAATGAAGAGTTTGCATGCGTACAAATGTACCTTTTCAATTTGGGGATTCTCCTTGAAGCCCCACAGCTCTGATGCGTACAGCAAGGAAGGAACAATTTGAGAATCAAAACAATTTAAAAAACACATTGCTTGAGTAGCAGCCATACCTTTTTAAGGCTTTAACGATCTGTATGATTCCTCTCTTTGCACGAGACACAAAATCTTCAGTAGCAATATTAAAACTTAGCTTTGTGAAAATTTAGGCCCAGATACCTATACTTCCCCACCACTTCAATGTAGTCTCCACCTAAGTGCCACACCTCTCTTGCTCCCAAGTGTCCTCCCTTGCGGAAAACAACAATTTTGGTTTTGTTTACATTTACTTTAAGGCCAAGTCTTTGACTAGATTGGTGCAATATGTTGAGCTGATTTTGTAGGCCTGCTACTGTAGATGACAGAAGGGCTAAATCATCAGCGAAAAGCAGGAGGTACAGTTCCACATGGTTTGGCAAAAGTTGTATCCCATGCCTGCCGCCTCTGATTATGTCATTTGCAAGTTCATTAATAAAATAACTGAACAGGATAGGACTGCACAAACATCCTTGCTTCAGCCCCTGAAGGCATTCAAAATAGTCAGTGAGCTGACCACCGGCACAGCGTACACAAGATTTTATGCTAGCATACATTCCGCGAAGAACATTTAGCATCCTGCCCTGTACACCAGTCCTAGAGAGCACCCTCCAGAGCATTGAATGAGAGATAGTATCAAAGGCTTTATAAAAGTCAACAAAAGCAATATATAGTTTGGCGTGTTTTGAAAACTGCTTCTCTACGATGGCGTACAAGGTAAAGATATGGTCCACAGTAGAGTGGCCACGCCTGAAGCCTGCTTGAGCATCAGTTATGGCAGAATGTGTCTCTGCCCATTTCATCAGCCTAGCATTCAGAACTCCTGTGAAAACTTTGCTGACACAGCTGAGCAAACTGATTCCCCTATAGTTGTCAGGACTGTCTGGGTCCCCTTTTTATACAGTGGTACTATGATTGACTTGGTCCATTCTTTAGGGAAGATACCAGTGATGAAAATACGGTTGAAAAGTTTCAACAAAAAGGGGATCACCTGAGACCCAGCATTCTGTAGAAATTCATTTATAACCAGATCAGGCCCTGCAGACTTTCCACATTTGAGCCTACATAGTGCCTGACTCACTTCCTGTTCAGTTATCATGGGGTCCAAAATTTCGTCGAAGTGCTCATAGTCAATAACCACGTCTTGTTCATCCTCATCAATATCTACACCGAGATTTAACAGTCTAGAGAAATGATCAAACCAATTGTGTACAGACACCTCACCGTATACTGGCCGAGTTCTTCTGCACTTTTTAAACTTCTTTCCAAAAAGTCAAGGGGTCGGTTGCTGACTGCTCGAGTCTGCGTACCCTCTCTGCTCTGAAGGCACATTCTTTCACTTTGATCAAAGTTTTATACTGTTGTCTTTGGGCTGTATAAGTAACTTTGTCTCCATCTGAGTGGACCTCCTATATCGACTCAATGCCCTGCTTGAGGCTTTTTTTTACTGTTTATGCACTCTAGGTCAAACCACTCACTGAACTGGGTGCCTCGCTTGGCCCTAATCGTCTTTTTCATACACTGGCCTGCCTGAAGGAGGCACCCACAGAATGTCTCTACAGCCTTGTCTATATCTGTGTCTACCATCTCACATGCATCTCTAATCGCAGCCATGCTCTCTTCAGTGAAAACTTGTTGTACATACTGTTCAGCCTTATCTGGCTGCCATATATACTTTCACAAGAAAATTCACATTGCTCATCTGGGGCATTCTTGTGTAAAAGAGACAAGGATATCTCTAAGGCATGTGTACTGATTCGACTCTTTGGCCAACCGTTAAACTGAGTACTCTTTTAGAAAAATCAGATGACGTTATACAGTAATCAATCACACTATTTCCATGCTCTGATACATACGTAAACTGTCCCTCTCTGTCGCCACCCCCTGCTCCATTATGTATGAATAGATCGAAACAAAGACATAGGTCCAAAAGGGTTTTACCAAAATCATTTACTGCAGCATCTTGTGAATTTCTCGTTTCACTCAGCAGAGCATCGTGACTGAGAGGATCTGCAACTGGCAGCACTGAGTCTGCCTCCACACTTACCTGGAACCTACCAGTTCTAGCATTCAGGTCTCCAAGCAAAATTAGGTGAAAATCTTTATGTGCGTCCATAAGCTGCAGGATACAGCTGTCTAAACTTCTAGGAGGCAGTTACATTCTGCTGTGTCATAATAGCTGCTACCCTGTGGGGGTACGTAGGTAGCTATCATTATGATATCATGTGTTGTTTGAAAAACATCTTTAGCTATTTTTAACACCACCATTTGATCATGCATTACAGTTATCACTTCTATAAAGGTCTTTAACCATTTCTTGACTAGAACTACAACGCCCCCTGAAACGTCTACCCTGGTGCGATAATTTCACTGCAGAACAAGCATGTTTGTCATGATCAGGAAAATGCTGAGACAAATCGTATGATTTCTCTGTAAATGTTTCAACTAGTACTGCTATGTCATAGCCTCTAATGTAGGATTGCAGTCCCCATCGCTAGTTTTACTATGTAGACCATCCACATTCCAGCTGAGAACACATAATTTTGGGTTATCATTACTTATTGCTTCAGTTTTTGCTAACTGTGCTAAAACAGACTGTGCTACTATTACTACCACTGTCAACTGTGCTAGTTTTAACTGAGCCATCACTATGCAAGGAGGTTTGTTGTAAACGGTCGTTTTGTGGACATTCCCTAAAGCGTGTTTTTTGTATTGCCTTGTTGAGTCTGTTGTGTGTGCGATGAGCCATTGCTGGTAGTTTTGTGCGTGGGGCCGACATCTTCGGGCTGAGACTGTGACTGGTCTGCACACCCCCCCCCTGGGAGGATTGAGATGCTTGCTCCCCCGGCGCTTCATGGACTGTAGTACAGGTTGTTGATGGCCAGTATGCACCTGGGGAGGGCAGCTGCGAATTTGTGGGAACTGCCATTGGCTCAGGTATTTGTGGGTGTGCTGCCCTCCCCTAGTGCTGGCCGTTGCAGGACTTGGGTCCTGTTACAATAGGTGGGTGCCTGGGGCCACTCGACGCCACCGCCTGTGCCATACGCTGAGTTGATCGCTAGCATGCCTTCCATGGGTACATCAGCCTTCCTGCCACTGTCGTTTGGCCACTCTGTTGTGTTGCTGGTTGTGTGATGGGCACCGGCGGGGGCGCCACTGGACCCCCAGGCTCCTTTGCTGCCAGCCTGTGAGTGTTGTCGTTGGTTGGACGATTCTCCGATTCTGATAATCTCCTGCCGCTGAGTGTTGAAGGTGTAGATTCCGTCCTCCGTGAACAGCCTGTCTGCTCTCAATGTAGCCCTCCTCCCACCACTACGGAGCTCCTTGTAAAATACCACAAGTCCCTTGCGACGGTTTGCTGACCTCCTTGGAGAAGTCCTCCCTGATGGACAGCCTGCTGGTAGTTGGAAGTTGCCGTGCATGGGTCAGGACCAAACCCCGCTGCTTCATGGACTGGAAACGCACCAAAATGGCATTGCCAGCCCAGTATGCATACTCAATCAGTATGTCGGGCCGTTATGTTGAGCTGATCCCGGAAAACTTTCTCTGATAAGCTGTTCACAGGACGCACCAACTCGATTTGCTATGCCAAAGAAGAGGAGGTTAGGCTTCCTTCGCTCGGCGTCCAGCCTCTCTATCTTGGAGGACAGCCGTTGTACTGTCTCCTTCAATGATGTTGTGTCCTCCTCGACACGTTCCTGCTTGTCACACAGTTCGTCCAGGTCAAGGCGCAACACCTCCTGCTGCCCCTCTAGTTGGTCCAGCTTGTGTTCAGCGTTGACTGGAGGATGCCCAGCTTTTGGTCCAAGCTCTGGGCTAGTTGCTGCTGCCCTTCCTCTAGTCGTTTCATGCCACTGTTCAGAGACTGCACAGCCTCGGTGAGGCCCTGCAGCAGCTGTTCTGATTCCATTTCTGTGAACAGTGGTTGTAGGGTGCTGTTGTCGCTGGAGTTGCTGAGATTGACTGTCTTTGTGTTTGTTGGGTTATCTCCATCATTTGATTTTCTTAGCGGTGCAGATGGCGGCTGGGGTGGAGGAAGGGGCCCTGGATTTCGTTCTATGCACCCTATCACTAACATGAGCAACAAGCATGTCACAGCAATACGACTGGATAACTTGTCCACTCGAAAACCTCGTACTCTTGCTCTGGCTATTGTTGCCTTTCTGGTTAAGATTTTCTGGAGTATGTTCACAAACAGTCCAATTCTGTTCCTGTATAGCTGAGTTGAACAACCCATCTTGACGTGCACAATCAAACCAGTTTACTTTACACACTCCATAAGACAGAGCGAAGGGTGATAAAGCAGATTCGTTCCGATTAGACTTGACTCTAACAGTTGTAGTCAAGTGGTCGAGTGGTGTTGGTTCGTTGGAACGTGTGGGTCATTCACTCAATGGAACAATTCAGCGACTAGAAGGTGATAGGTGTTTATTCATCTTCACTACAACGCACACAGCAGGGAGCAAGCCTGTATAGACACATGCAAAGAAAACAGCTTCTTAACAAACAGTAAATGTAGGAGACAACAGTTGTCAAAATCTACATTTTACAATGATACTAGGCTTGCGTACACCTACCCAATTCATTTTCTTTATTTATGGATTTATAATTTACATAGTCATTTATCATACCAAGGGCAAAAAAACAAATGAAATTATCAAACCTAAATAGGCAGTAGTTGTCAGTACACAACTCAACACACATACCACAAAACTTTAAACTTGTGCATCAACACAAAGAGAAAGAGCAAACAAACATACAATAAAATTACAACTTTGCCATAATGTCATGGCTTCAGTCACCATTTTATCTAAGACAGTTGAAGCCAATTTCAATGTTCTCACCCCTTTTCCCCATGACTTTCCAACCTGGTCCTCAATGTGGTGGTTGGTAAAATTAGCTTGATTTTCCCATGATCATTTAATCGTGGAATGCCTTGCACTGGTTGCAACAAATCCCAAATCAAAATTTCCCAAACGGAAATTTACAAAATTAGGTCTCCTCTGAACCAGGATTAGACCAATTCCCAAGCAGAAATTACAAACACTACTAACAAAAAGAGAATTTAATTATTTACCACAGTTATTACCATACTGAGCCATGTATCAGTTAAATCTGAGGCTGTATACCTTTGTGACTAACCATTTAGAATATTAAATTTAGGGCAAAGCCACCTTCAAAAGATCCTGTGGACAAGAATTCTTGTTTGGTGTGACTTAGTAATTATGCTGAAGTATCACCCTAATCATTATTCCAACATACAAAATACACAAGAATGAAAGGATAAAAAAAAAGAAATTCAATGTTCAAGGTTGACTGGAACATAGACAGAAAATTAATTAAGGCTTTAGTTAAGAACCGCCTTTAGACAAATTTCTCTGGGCCAGGAAAATTTTGACGTCAGCTATGTACAACAATGTTGCAAAATCTGCTGACATGCCGTCACAAGTGTGATACTTTTGTCAACTGTTACTCATAAAAGTCTTTCAACAATAAATCTGCAAGTACAGTAGTCCACACAATCCTTTAGATGGCTGGGTAATTCTGAACATTTCACATATTTTACATTTTCTTTCCAATACAGAGATGGTAATGATCTGAAAACAAAGAGAGTTTGTGTAGCAAAGCTAGCACGTGGCAGTTCAAAACTGAAGGGCTTGAAACAAAGGGAGTTTGAGTAGCAAGGCTAGCACATGGCCATTTCCGAAACTGAAAAGCTTGAAAGGTTCGCACCCACAAAACTGCAACTTGTACAAACATACTGGGTAAAGTATTTGAAGATCGATCAAAGAAACTTTTCAAAGTCTACAATCTCATACAACTTACTAACCGTTTAAGGCACTGTGTGCAGCCTCTTCGATGTCGTCGGGTCTACGCCAGGCTTCAAATTGCCCGTTTCCGTTCGTCAATCCTTTTTGTTCTTTCACGGACCACGACTTCCGGTTTTGTGGCTATACGCACGGACGATGTTAAATTTACATCTGTATGCACCCTATAACACACACCCCTTGCTTTTGAACGCAATGTCCCCATTGCTCCCAAAGATATCCTTTTGCTAATGTCGAAATTAGTTTCCGACCCAAACAGGTTAACATTAGCAATGAACGATAGAAAATTTACATTGGGAGTAGACTAATAGTTAGCCTCAGCTCCCAAAGTACAGTCAGTATAGTATGGAGAACATTGACGGATTTGTTATGGGT
>JAFLJL010002492.1:0-26300 GCA_018398815.1 Conus ventricosus | reverse complement strand
CATAGCAAGGGCCATCGTTGTGTGTTGTCCCAAGCCTGAAATCGTTGCCTCCTATCGGAAGGAAGATGATGTTGGGTCGGTTTAAGCTTGTCCATTATGCCTGGGAGAGTTTCGTTATCGCGCAGAAGGCCGTGTACCGTCAGTCCTGCTCTGCGACAATCTCCACAGAGCAAGTGTCTTGCAACTTAATATCTGCTTTCAAACGCACATCATCTGCATCACAAATATGCTGAGCAAAACGTTTGATGATGGAATGACCAAGTAGCAAGGCATGAGGCATGGTCGACAACCGTGTAGGCTTCGATGGATGAGGATCTTACCTTCAATTTTTTCCGAGAGCAGGGAGTGTGTCTTCACTGATAGCGTGTTACCTCGAAAAGGAAGCACTTTTACGCATGCGCGACCTGCATTAAGGATTTTGTCTTACCGGAACCTACCGGAATGCTTTTACGCATGCCTGGCCTGTTTTGAGAATTTCATCTTACCGGAAATAACCGGAATAATCGCGCTCCGCCACAAATACCCTTATGTCCATAAGAACTTTTTTCTGAAGCGTCAGTGGCTTGGGTTCTAAGATCAGTATTCTTCTTGATGTATGGCCTCATAAAGGGCTCTTGATCACAGATAATTATTCTGTGAACAGCTGTCAGCTTTAATCCATGCTTTAAGTAAAACTGTAGGAGTCTGTAATGACACACATATTTAGTTTTTATGTTGAAGATTAGCTACAAGTTTAGGCGGTTCGATAGGACTCATCTTTAATCTTTCTGCGGCTAAGGGGTAATCGTTGTGGAGATCGTGTAATTCTTTAGGATATTCTAAGTCTACTTCCAAGATTAGCCCTGCTGGATTATCGGGTGGAAGCTGTAATAACATACCTAACACAGTATTGACATCATGAGGCCCTTTTATCATTGTAAAGTTTCTCAGTGGAAGCGGTTGACTCATGGCCCATCCATACAGATTGTTGGCGTCTAAGTACATTAGATAGTTGGATGGTTTAGTGGGATCATAATCGTCTAAATACTTGTTGTTGGCTTTGCAGTAAGGATGTGAGGCCATGCTAATACCTCCCCTTAAACCGTCTTCAATCATCTGAAGTGTGGGTAGATCAGATATTAAGTCGATCTGGATGTTTGTAGACTTCAAGAATGCATCCCAAGAAAGGCCAGGTGCAGAGATGTTATGTGATGAGTCTAAGCTGTAATGTTTCATACATGTAGATCTGTAGTTCTGAAAGACGTCTGCCAATAAACACACGTCAGCCAATAAATATTGATCATGATAGTTGCCCATTGTTTCACAGTGTAATTCTGTCCATGCTTTCTGGGCGTATTCATAGTCAGCATCAGTTATGTCTTTACCTCTAAGACTAGAAAAGAAAGCGCCTTTAGGAGGAAGTGAGTCTTCATCAAACCTGTCCCACGAGTTCATGTATTCATAAGGATAGACGCCTTTACGCACCAAAGATGGATCAAAGTATTGTTTAGTGATTGGAAAGTCTTGTAGCGATCCTGCTAACTTATCTAAACTCCCCATCAGATGTTGGGCTGAGTCATAAAAGGATAAACAGTCAAGAGTAAAAGTCATGTACTTTTCTGAAGACTGTGCAATACAGGTAACCCTCTTATATTCAGAAGTCACTGCTTGCATGATAAAATGAGAATCGTAGCCTCGTAAGTTATGAAAGAAGATAGGCAGTTTCCATTTTTTGGGGTCAACCTTAAGCTGAAGATTACAATTGTTGTGCGTGGGCCCTCTGAACTTTCCAGTAATGTGAGCGTGGTCTCTTACTGTCACGTCTTTACTGTTAGGTGTTAGCTCTAAGCCGCAAATCCAGCAGTGTGTAGATGAGTCATAACGTTCTTGGTCTTCAGAAGTCATAACAATGTCTGAAAGGTTCAGTGGGTTGGAGTAGTAATTGCAAAGTTGTTTCATCTGCTCTAAAAATCTGCTAGCTGCATTGGGTCCTCTGTAAATCTCTGGATGTGTGTGTGCCCCATCTGACCTAACAACAATAAACGCATAAGAACAGATCTGATGGTGGGTTAATAAGGTTGTTTTTGTTCTTGCTGTTGTGGACCATAGTACTGCGGTAAAAGCGATTCAAAGTCAGCATAAACCACGTATGGGCTCATCTGCATTTTGTGTACATTCTTAAAACTAACTTTAGACCCTGGTTTAGGTGTGAGGAGTTTGGTTTCACAGTCTACAAAACTTTTACAATAAGTTCTATGGTCGGCAGCTGCTTTTATAGTTGAGATTCTAACCAAACACCTTCTACAAAGCTCTTTTATAGCATGATCCTTTGATGTAAAAGCCATAAGTCTGCTTATTGTTCTGATTAATACATAATGACTCTTTGTACTATCTACAAACAGTATCAAGTCTACATGTTTGTTAAGCGGTTCGCCTAAAGTAGGAGCATTGGTAGAAATCCTTAGAGGCACTAGATTGTCTACTACAGACCATGTGTATACGTTTACAGTGATTGGGTTGTTTTGCTCTTCAAACTGAGATATACTTTCTATGCTTACTGGAAAGGTTATGTTATCAAAGTTCAGCTCTTGTTTGTATGCTTCATAATTAGATACTCTGTTTGCATGATTTTTAACAGGATGTAAATGCGCTAAAACACACCACATAAAACACATGTTGTCAGAATTATGTATGTTTAAGACTGCTCGTTTTAACTCTAACTCTCTTGGGAGAGGAAGGCAAGAATTGCTGACTACAGGATAGAACTTTGTTTGTCTTAATCTGATTTGAAGGACTGTCCCTTCAGACCAGCCAGAACCCCTTAACTTTGCCTCCTCACTTGCATGGTTAAATTGTGTAAGCATGTAGTCAGCCCAGTCAGAATTAAGGTCGTGGTAACTGATTACTTCTTTCTGTTTAGTTGAAAACCCAGACTTCCATGTTACTATCATCAGGCGTTATATAATCAATCAGAACGACCAACAGCACTTTTACTGGCGGCTCCATCTGAAGAAACTCTGGGATTTTAGAGATAGCGTGTGTCATGCTTTCCTGAGCATTTGAGGGGTTAATAATATCCATGTCTACTTCGCTAAACGTATTGCTTAATTGTTTGTCACTATCAAATATTTCTTTCCATCGTATATAGTTTTCCATCCTCGAATTTACTTGTGGTCGTCATTTTTAAAACCACAATTTTTGTGGCTGATGCTTCTTGTTGGTCCCAGAAATTGGAAACTGTTCTCTTTGTCTCCCACTTCCTTCACCCCTGCAGCAGCTTTCTCTTTCAAATTCTTCCACATACACAACAAAACCAAAAGATTTTTATTGCGTTGGGCCCACCCCACGGGGAGTGAAAATATAATTTGTAGTTTGCTATAGAAGCATTTTCCCCAGTGGGTATCTGGACGGTAATAAATTTTTAACCCTGTAAACATAGATTTTTTTTTCCCCAGAAATTTCTTGACTTTAGTCCGTTCTTGCAAGGCTTTTCTTGGCCCCTTTGTTAAGTTGGGAATTAAACGCATAACTTAACCTGCTTCCTTGGGAAACCTTTACCTTTTTTTTGTAAGTTAAGGGAAAATTCAAAAAAAAACTACCATAGTTTAAAGAAAACATTTTTTTGCCGGGGTCTGAATTAACCTTACGTACTACAGATTAAAAAGGGGCAATCCCCCTTTTTGCGGGTAAGGTAATAACCCAGTTTTTTTTTCGCTTTTGACCACGTTTTGCCCCGCTTTTTTCCAACATGCTAAGGGGGTTTTAAAAAACATTAATTCCCTGGGATTGAACTTGATTTTTTGACTAAAGGGGGGGAAGCGCACCCCACGCCTTTGATGAAGGGGTGGGAGAGTGGGAATTTTTTAAAGGGGGCAGGGAGTGGTTTCACTGCTAGGTGATACCTCGAAAAGGAGCACTTTACGCATCGCGACCTGATTAAAGGTTTTTTCTTACCGCGGAAATTACAAATAACCCGGCCCCGCCAAAATTCCCCTTTTGGCCCAAAGATTTTTTGGGCTGATGCTTTTTTAGTCCCAGGGAAATAGAACTGTTCTCTTTTCGTCCCCCCCATTTCCCCCCCTGATCCATGCTTTTCTTTCACTTTTCCCAAATACTGCAACACTGACAAAAAAGTTTTTATTTGCGCTTAGGCCATCAGAGGAGTGACAATTTTTTGCAGTCGGGCTATAGACCATTATCCCCAGGGGGGAAATTGGACAGGTACATAAAATATTGAACCTGTAAACATCAGATTTTTTTTACCCAGTTTTTTCTTGATTTTAAAGCCCCGTTTTGCAATGCTTTTTTTGGGCCCCTTTGTTAAGTTGGGAATTAAACCTTAACTTAACCTTGTTCACTTGGACCTTTTTTGGGGGTAGAAGGGAAATTAAAGATCAAACCCCCCTTACTTCAAAGGAAAAACATTTTTTTCCAGGAAAGAATTAACCTTTAGTCACTACGTTAAAAAGGGGCAATACCCTTTTTTTCCCAGGAAAGGGCTAATAACCCAGTATTTCTTTCGCTTTCTGCCCAGCGCTTTGCGCCGCTTTTTTTTTCCAACACTGTAAAGGGGGGTTAAAAAACATTAATTCCCCGGGGATTGAACCTTGAGTTTGACTGAGGGGGGAAAGCCCCATGAGACATTCCTGCTCAGTCGGCATAAGTGTTGCCCCCCCAGTCATAACCGAAGGGTAGTGGCCCTAAGCGCATTGCCCATCTAAATTAAAATTATGACACATAACAAAAATAAAAATAATGACAATTGCTATCCCCCCCTAACCCAGTAGGATGGGGGTGCGTCCCTTTTTTGTAACCACCAACCTAAAAGGGTAAGCAAAAACCCGCACGCTCAATTGGGGCCCAGGTAGAAAACGAAACACCCCACCATTTGCCCGCACACAGCATGCTCACCTTTGCACTCCCCTGGAACTAAATTGCTCCCAAACCCAATCTATATCCCCCCTGAACGCTCCTTTACGCGAGAAATTTGCCCCCATACCAATGTTTGGGGGTTGTAGTGAACCTCCTTTGTACCCGATTTGTACACATACAAAATGTTTGGGGGGGTTTCCCCTTTTTCTTGCTGGTTGGGGCCTTGCCCCCGGAATTGTCTGTTACCCCCCGGGCCCCGGGACCCCCCAGACCTGTACAGCATAGAAACCAAAAAGAGGAGGCAGTATCTCCCCATAGGGATCACCCGCCCAAAAAACTGTTTGGGAAAAGCCAAGACTGTCCAAATTTTTTAGAGTGTGAAAAAACGGTACTGTTCCAATGTATCTTTTGAAGCGTCCGACTTCCATCCCTATTGCCGTATTGTGCATTGACATGCCCAGAGCGCCGCTGCTGTTGCTGCTCCTACCCCTAAAGTATGTGAAGTGAATTGTGTGGGGTAGGGGCAAAATGCCAGGTGAGGGCAGCTGATGTTGATAGATCGGGTGGGGGGGGCCCCGGGGGCCTTGGGGAATGGGGCCCAGGAGTGGGCCCTGTTGCTAAATATCTGTCATGGCCGTTGGGGCCTCCCCTCTGCCCCCTTTGTATTTGAGAGAAATTTTGCCTTTGCGTTTTGTAAGGTAAAAATGTGAGTCATGTGCGACTGTAAATTTTAAATTTGATGTCCCCCAAGGAGGGGGGTTTTTTGCCCGTACCCAGAGTATGTTTTTGCAAGGGAAAAAAAGGCATAAAGGTGTGGTACATAGCTTGAATAAAATGATTTTTCCGTGATGCATGATGCGTGGGGGGAAAAACCAAGCTTCAGCATCCTTTTTAAAGGGTAGCCTTGTTTTGGGGGCGGGTTGCCGCTTTTGTTGAACGAGATCTTTGTAAAAAAAGGTGCTGTTGGGTCTGGTAGGGATTTAAATCGGGAAAAGTAACTAATTGCCGAGAGTGTGCTGAAAACCGTCCCGGTTTGAAATTTTTTGAACCGGCGCAATGAATAATAAACTGTCCCGCTTCAAGGGGGAGCTACAAAACCCCTTTTTGTAGCAAAAAACTATGAACCGGGCCCCCAGCTACCCTGAGCATTCGGGGTTAAAGGGTGCGAGGGGTTTGAAAAGAGTCTTGGCTGTCGCTATGGTTGGCAAATGGGGCGTGGGGGGCAGGCGGGGAAAGTTTGTTGGCTGAAGGGCCACCCTTTAATTCCTGTCCCTGCAACGGGCAGTGAGTGCCAATTATTCTTTTTCCCCGGGTAATGATAGCTTTAAACAGGATTTGAACCCGCAGACTTTTAATAAATTACGTACTGCCCATTATCCCCCGTCCTTTGTGGGTTCAAAATCCGTTACTGCCTAGTCTGTGTGAAATTTTCGCGGAATTGGCCTGCTGTCCCCAGGTTTCTACGCTAACACTAGGGGGTAAATTTTAATAACGCAGACTGTGCTACCCATTGTTTCCCCCAGTACCGTAGAACCATTCCTTCCCCTTAAGGCGCCATACTACTAAACCCCGCTGATCTGTGAATGCGAAGATTTTGCGAAGATGACCACCATTTGGGAGCATGATGACTTCCTTGAATCTTGTAAAATAGCCCAAGTGTGGAGATGTCTCTTCAGTTTTTGTAATCCGTGGTATGAAACGGTTTTTGTATGAATTGTTAGGTTGTCACCCCCTAAAAAAGGTCCCCCCGGGAACAAGGTTTCCGAGCAAATTTGAAAAAAAACCTATGAGGACTGTAAATATCCAGCTGTACTTTTTTTTTTTTTGTCAGGCTTCCCGTACTAGTGTTTCCCCCTTTGGGCCCGTTATCCGCAGGAATTGTTTTCCCATCTGTCGCGTGTCGACCGAACCCCAAAAAAATCGTAATTGTTGGTGCGGGGTTTTTTCTGGTGTTTTGGGATTCCAGATTCGAGCCGTGCTAGGAACTTCCTAAGACTATTGGGCATTTCTGTTTGTGCCCTCTACTATAAGAAATGTCTAATACGGTCCCATTTTGGTAGTTCAGCTTTGCAGGGCCCATCCATTGCAGGGCTTTGCTGAGCTTTTTCAAATATAGACAGGGGACTTAAAACCCAGGGGAGGATTTGTGAGAAATTTTCCCCTTTCCAACAAAAAACCAAAGAGGGGAAACGTGAGGGGTGTGTGGAACGATCCTGAAGCTTTCTGAAATATCCGTTTTGCTGGGAAAACCATGTTTCCTAGCGTGTGTTTGCTGCTACGGTTGTCTAAGATTGGTACGAACCATACTTCTGTTTTGGGATTCCGTTTTGTCGTTCCCTTGGGGACGAGAGATGGGGATAAGACGAAATTTCCCTCTCTTTCGGGCACCAGACCTTCGGCGAAATGCAAGGTTTGTAAAGGGTTTTGCCCTTTAAATGGCCGCAAACGTCCTAATCTACATTTTTGCGTTTTTAAATTTTTTTAATTTTTTGGGGTGGTCTTTGTGGAGGAAAGTTTGGTTGCCCCGTGGGTTTAAAAACCCTTGTAAAAAAATAACCCCCATCTGAAATTTCGCTAAGGAAAACGCGACCCCTTAAAAACCTATCAGAAGGCGCACTTCAACTTGACGGGCGGTAGGAAGCGCCCCCCTTAAGGGGGGGGATTGGGCGGTCCCCGCTTGGGGGGTGTCCCCAGCGGTTATGTTTGCTGGGACGAAGGGGCGCTGTTGGAGTTGAATTAGTCACACTCAAAAAGGGTTTTGCCCGGGCGTTGGCAGGCGGGAAGGGGAGGGCCCCCAAACTTTTTGTAGCAGTTGGCGGAATTTGCCTCTGCCCAGATGCGCAGTTCCCGGGGGGTTTTTGAAACATCCCCCTCTTGGATGTTTTTTTTGTGAATTTGACTTTTGGGTGCGACTGCCCTGTCTTCGAGTTTCCCTCCATTCTTTGAGGTACTTCAAGGAGCTGCACCCCATTCGCGGCCCCGAGGACACTTGCGGAACTGTTCGTCGTGACCTCGCCCCTTTTTTTGGGAAGGGTTTTAACATCTCCAATGATGTGCTAAGACTGGCCCAGGGTTGGGTTTGTTCTGTGTGATGGCACAGAAAAGGTTTTTCCCTGCTCCACCCCTTAATGAGGGGGAGGGTGGCCCTTTTTTTTTGGGGACCAGTGGAGTGTGGGGACTTCCCCCCTTTTCAACCTGGGCGTTTACATTCTTCGTGCTCCGTTTACGATCATGCACTAAGCCTTTTTATTCCCCCGCCCTATTTTTTCTTTTTTTTTTTGGGTACCTGATTTTTTGACTGTGACCATTTTGCGGTTTACCTTGTGGACGTCGTGGGCTGGGCCCCGTGGGCTGCCGTCCGCGCAGCCTGCTGATGGTGGGCCCCGGAGGCGTTTTTGGGGTTGGTGGCCCCGTTGTGCCCGCGGCCATTGCGATGTGCTGGGGGCCATGCGGGTTTGGGGGGCCCCGTTTGCTGGCAGGGGAAGGTGGGGTGTGGTAGGCGGGGGGGGGCGCCGTTTGAATTTTTTTGTCGATTTGGGCGGTGATGTTTCTCATGAATGTGTTGAGCAGGGGGCGGCCCGCCCGGGTTGTATGGGGATGTGCAGTTTCCCGCGTTTGCTGGGTGTTGTGTCGCTGGGTCTGGCCGTAGTCCTCAGCCCCCTTTCCCTGTAGCCTTTCGTCCTGCGGCTTTTTTTTGGCTTTTTAAAAAACCCCCCCCTTCCCACACGAAAAGGGGGCTTTCCCTGAAGAGCCTCGATACACGGGGCCAGCTAAAGCATCCTGCCCTTTTTATTAAACTGCCCCCAACGGACGTAGCCCCTTTAGGCAAAAATGCTGAGAACCTGCAAAAACCTCTTCGCGGTTTAAATTACAGACACTGGTGATTGGGGGAAAAAAAGCCGAGAACCTGCAAAAACTTTTCACAATAAATGACAGACATGGGGATTGGAGTTTCCCCGTGGTTTAAACCATCTTGCTGAAAACCTGCGCAGCTGAGGGGGTGCATTGTGTAGGAAATGGGGCACGCTGATGTAGTGCCTGCGAAAAGCATGCAAGTTATAAATAAAAACATGCCAACACACCGTGATGTAGCCACCCTTTCAGAAAAAAATTGTTGAGAACCTGCCCAAAAAATGGGGGTTAATTTACAGTTAGGTGATAACGAGGCCACAGCTAAAATTTGGCATTTCGAAAACATGCAAAATACAGTGGTGAGCTGCATTTAGGAGGAGAGGTAGAGGGGCTACGGCATGTGCCCAATTTTGCAGGGGCAATACCAGTACGGTAAGGATATGGTTTGCCCATTGTGCGGCGGGGATACACAGTAAAAGGGAGAGGACACGGCATGTGGCCCCTGTGCAGGGGGAATAACATAAGGTAGAGGAACGGCATGTGCCATTGTTTCGGGGAATACCGTACAGGTAAGGGCCACGGCATGTGCCCATTGTGCAACAATACACCTACAGGTAGAGGACTCGGCATTCCCCTGTAGCAGGCAATCACAGTACAGGAGGGACTACAGCTTGCCCCTTGGCAGAGGCCCTCCAGTTCAGGTAGAGGGTTTCGGGATGGCCCTTGGCACAGGAAATAACGTACAGGTAGGGATACGGATGTGCCCCTTGTGCAGCAGGCAATACACAGTACGTAGAGGATAGGGATGGCCCCTTGTGCGCGGAATACACAGTACGGTAGGGATACGCATGTGCCCATT
The DNA here is from genome assembly GCA_018398815.1 of Conus ventricosus. NCBI lineage: Eukaryota > Metazoa > Mollusca > Gastropoda > Neogastropoda > Conidae > Conus > Conus ventricosus. The sequence continues at coordinate 16,738 of JAFLJL010002492.1, read as the reverse complement.
TGCAGCAGGGAACAACAGTACAGGTAGAGGGCTACGGCGTGTGCCTTGTGCAGCAGGAACACCAGTCGTAGAGGGGCTGCGGGTGGTGCCTTTTTGCAGCAGGCAAACCAGTACGGTGGGACAGGCATGTGCCCATTGTGCGCAGGCAAACACAGTACAGGGAAGGTACGGATGGCCCATTGTGCAGCAGGAAAACCCCAAATACAGGTAGAGGACTACGGCATGTGCCCTTGGCAGCGGGAAACACACATACAGGGAGAGGTAGGCATTTCCCCTTGTCAGCAGGGAACAACAGTAAGGAGAGGATAGGCATGTGCCCCTGTGCGCAGGCAAAACCAAGTAAGGTGAGGACTACGGGATGTCCAGTGCACAGGCAACCACATACGGTAGGGACTCGGGGTTTCCCCTTGTGCGAGGAACACACAGACAGGGTAAGGGGCTAGGCTGTGCCCATTGTGCAGCAAACACACGTACAGGGAAGGGGCTACGGAGCGCCATTGTGCAGCAGGCAACACACGAAAGGTAGGGATACGGCTGTGCCATTGTCAGCGGGGAACACACATTCAGGGAGAGGGTTGCATGTGCCCCCTTGTGCACAGGCAAACACAGTACGGAGAGGACTACGGATGTGCCCATTTTGCCAGGGAACAACATACAGGAGAGGGTACGGCATGTGCCCATTTTTGGGAGCAGGCAAAAACAGTAAAGGGAGAGGATACGGCTGTGCCCATTGTGCAGAGGCAATACACAGTACAGGTAGAGGATACGGCAGTGCCCCTTGTGGCCCGGCCCAAAACACAGTACAGGTAGAGGAACGGCATGTGCCATTGGCCGGGCAATCGACAGTACAGGTAGAGGATATGAAAAAATAGGGGCACGCTAATTAGCTGCATTGCTGAGATACATGCAAGAGCACGTGGTCCTCTTGATTGAAACTGCAAAATGTAACCCCCGGGCACGTTTTAAAATAGTGCATGGGAACAGCAAGATCCCGTGGTGTAGCTGCAGAGTAGAAAATGCTGCATTTAAATCAAAAATGTGTCCAGGGACGGCTAACCAGCCCCATTTCTGCAAGAATGTCACGGGTAATTATGGCTATCATGGCCCCCTTGCGAAAGACATGCGATGAACAAAAAAGAGGGGGCCTGAAATAGTACTTTTTAATTGTGTATAGGACATCCTGGGGACGAGGAAGCACATAATAACATGGGCAACCGGGGAAAAAAAAACAAGTCTGCCGTGACAGTTTTAAGTGCAGAAAAATGGTCTGCCGGTGAACGTACGATCTCCTTCGCCCCCACTTTTTTTTTTTTTTTTTTCATTTGGTTCCAAAGTTGTGATTAAGAACTGGTAAGGTGACCGAAAAGGGGGGCCACACAAAAACATAATAAATACCGTGGTAAAGCTAGGTTTTAAAACGCACTGCCGTTAACAATACTTTGTTGCATTCAGTTTTGAAACTTGTTTCTTTTTTTGCATGCACTTTAACTCCCCTTTATTTATTTTTAAACTTGAAAGCCCCCATTTGAAGATGACACCGCCTAGAAAATGCTTTTGGGCATTTTAGGAAAAATATTCGTGGGGGGTTCCCCATGTGACGTAGGGGGTTCCTTCAAAGCCGCGTGTTGCTGTTGGAGTTTATTGTTTTCGCCCCTGGTTGGATTTGTTGCTTCTCGCGTGAAAAAAACCCCCATTTCCCCGGGTGTTTTAGCTTTTTAATTTGGCACAACGCGAACTTACGTGTTTCCCCCGAAATTTCCTTTCAATAAAAAGGCCAAAGGCCCAAAATTCCATAGCTAAATCCCGAATTACCTTTTAATAAAAGGCAAGGCCAACAATCCATAGCTAAGTCATCGTGTGTTTTCCCCCAAACCTGAAAATCGTTGCCTCCCATCTGAAGGAAGAGATGTTGGGGGCGTTGTTTTAAGCTTGTCCCTTTTTGCCGGAAGTTTTGTTTTCGCGCAGAAGGCCCCTTTACCTCAGTCCCTCTGCCACTATCTCCAAGGCAAGGGGGCAACTTTAAAATTTGCATTCAAACGACCCCGCTCACAAATATGCTGACAAAAAATTTTTGTGGAAGACCTGTAACAAGGAAGGATTTAGGGCACCGTGTGGGTTCGATGGATGAGGATCTTTCCCCTTTCAAATTTTTTTTGAGAGCGGGAGTGTGTCTTCATGCTAGCGTGATACTCGAAAGGAAGCACTTTTACGCTGCGGACCCGCAGAAGAATTTTTTTACCGGAAATACCGGAAAATCGCGTCCCCACAAAATTCCCCTTTTGCCCCAAAAACTTTTACAAATTAAAAAAAAAAAATGAAAAAAATAATAAAAGCGCTTTTTTTTTCACCCAAGGTTTTCAACACTTTAAGACACGTTAACCTTTCAATAACACCCCTAAATTTAGCTTTTTTGAAAACATACGTCAATGTTTCACTTTGATTGCTTCCAAAAGTTCATATTCTTTTTTTATATTTCTACACATTTTAAGCCCAAAACACTAAAACATTTTTTAACACTTTTATTGTTTGTCAAATAGTTCATTAAATTTTTTAAATCAGATTCACTGAGTTCGGCACCTTTTAAAATTAAAATAAAAAAAAATTATTGAAAATTAAAAAGTTTTTAAAACTTTTTAATCGTAAAACTGACTTCATTTTAAAATGAAAAGTACTCCTTAGGGGGGGTAGAAAAAAAAGTCAAATTAACACTTAGGAGAATTTTCAAAATAAAAGGCAAAAAACTTTTTAAATGGTTGGGGGGCCAAAAAATTTGGGATTTTTTAATGGCCTTTTTGCTTTTCGTATATTTATGCGATCAAAAAAAATCAAAAAATTAATTCTTAAAAACCCATCTTAACTTTCTCTTCAACCTCCAAACAAAACGTAAAAATTATTTTTAACTCTTAGCTATTCGGCCTTCATTTTTTAAACAGAATAAAAAAAACAATTAAAAAAAAGTAAGCCGCGGCATGTGCCTGTATTTTAAATTGTAAGCGCGCCGTTTAAACGCAAAGGCTTGAGGCTTATTTTAAATCTGGGTTTTTCCGCTCTTTGCAAGTTCCAGAGACTACCTCCCTTTTTCCACATCACAAGTAACATTTAACAATCAAAAAATCAAAAAAATGATAAGAAATGATTTTTTCCCCTTTTAATTTGAAAAAAATAATTTTTCCCCTGAAAAATTATCATTATAATCAGTGAGGAAATGATTATTAAAAGGGGGTTTTGTGTTTTTTTGAAAGTTTTAAATGAATATTGACAAAGTAGCTACTAAAAAGTACTTTAAAACACAGTTGTTGTTTAACCTTTAAAACTATTCTGCTTGAATAAAAAACAATTTTAATAACAGTCACACTAACACCATAAAATTATGAAAGCTTTCAGTTTGCACAGTACATATATTAATCCAAAAAGTGTCAAGTTGAGAATATGCCTGCGGTGGTTTTGTACTTGTTTGCGCGGTTTTTGAAAGTCTAAATTTGGCTCTCTTCTCTGCCCTCTAGTGACTCTTCCCATTTTCGTGTTTCGTTTGTCTGGGTCACTGGCGCGGCTATAAACGCCTGCAAACCCCATGTGGTCACTGGCGCGGCTATAAACGCCCGTAAACCACAATGTGTGTGTGTGTGTGTTTGTGTGTCTAGGAAGAGTCACTGAAAAGGGGGTGAGAGAATTGCCCCAAATTAGACAAACTGAAAGCAGGCAACCAAGTATAAGAAATACCACTATTAGAAGCATATTCTCAAAACCCTTCACATCTTGGCCACATTATCTGTGATCCTCTGGATCTGGCTTGGGCCCTAGGGCGCCATAGGGTCTCAAGTTAGACCCAGGGGTGATCAGTAATGTGGCCAGATGCGAAGAGTTTTGCACTTTTTTATAATGATTTTTTGTCCCTGGAGAGAATGTAAATATGTTTGTTCACGATCGCCAAATCTTATCTTGCACGTAAGCCCCATTTTAAAGTACTGATTACGTCAATTTTTGCTGTTTTTGCGTGTTAATTTTTTTAGAAAACAGGTGTTAATTTTGGTCAAAATTGACATGAGAAGGACGTGATTTGTATGTGAAAAGGGGGGTTTTCGTGCAAAATAAGATGGGTGGTCTTGAACGAAGATATTTACCTTCTCTACATTTGCTATTGCAGTATCCCTATTCCCTTACATCATGTGTGTTACAATAAAAATACATCCCTGTCAGAGATGATGGGTGTACATGCACCCTAAACAATACAATCTGAATGAAACAATATACATAATGTCACCACAGAGAAAACACATTTGGCAATGGCTTGAACACAGATGAGAGGTGGATGATTGAGGGAAGGAACAGGGAGGAGGCAGAGAGAGAAAGAGACCAACTTCCTCCCTCATAAAAGGGGGGTGTATGGGCAATGGAGAGGGCGTGGGGGTGAAAGAAAGGCTGGAGGAGGAGTGGAAGGACGAATGGCAGACTATAAAGGAGAGGGAAAGGGAGAAGCATTCAAGCATACAGTTTTATTTTCAAGGACAATACATAATAGAATAGATTGAATAAGGAAGAGAGAGAGAGATGAGAGAGAGAGAGAGAGAGAGAGAGAGAGAGAGAGAGAGAGAGAGAGAGAGAGAGAGAGAGAGAGAGAGAACAAAACACTTACATACATAGATTACACACAGTAAATATAGTGTATGTATATGCACTTGTGATTCACGGTAGAAAGAAACTCTTCTCTTCTGAGGACCATCTGCTGCCACGCTCTCCACGAGTTTCTTTCTACCGTGAATCACACGTGCATAAAACGTCCACCATCAGTTTCATCTATCACAATCACAGCATGCGCATGGCTATGGGTGCGATAGAAATCATACATCTGTTGCCGGTTTTGTGTGTGTGTGTGTGTGTGTGGGGGGGTGTAGGTGTGTGTGTGTGGGGGGGTGCACGCGCGCGCGCCCGTGTGTGTGTGTGTGTGTGTGTGTGTGTGTGTGTGTGTGTGTGTGTGATGGAGGGAGAGAGAGAGAACACTGAACACTGAACACTGAAAATTTATTGCATAACATTTGACATATTCATTGCAATGTGAATTGTAAGTTATTGTCAAAAGGACTTATCGCTAGGAACTCATCTGATGCGACAGGATAATTTCAAGTCTTTAATAAGCACAGGGGAATGTCATAAAAAAAAGTCTCTTAATAGCACTGTTACAAACAACTTAGATTAGGTTAGAAAGTCTAGCTAGTTCATGCAGACCTTTCCTTTTTATTGAACCTGCTGTAATCTTGCTATTCTGGATTTCCAAGCCAGGAACAAGAACTTACCCAGGTTGACCATAATTGTTTCATTGTCTGTTTTCAGCATATTATTTATCTGCTCTTCGATGTCATTTGACTGCATGTTCAGCACCAAGTAAACGTTCCCTAATATCGTCATAGACTGGGCATTCAGCTACCACATGGATTTCATTTTCTGTTTTGTCCTGGCAAAAAGGGCACTGTCTACTATGTTCATGATGAGCAAATTTATACTTATGTGCATAAAATGGTGATACGCCCATCCTGAACCTGGCTAAAGCACATCTGTACACTGATACCCTTTGATGTCTATGTAGAGCTCCCGGCTAATGCAGCTTTTAAAGCTATGATAGACACTGAAATTGTCACTGTCTTGGAGGTGGTTAAGCCACCGCAGCCCAAAATTTGATTTTAGGCGTTCTTTAATTTCGCGTATAAAGTTCTTCTCATCAGTCACGCCCCAAACAACCATACCAAGCCAAAGCCACATTCGCACAATAGCGTTTTCACATGGGTTACCCAGTTCTCACGACCTCTTTCATGCATCGCCAGCAATGATAAATAGGCCATTTTAGAGTATCGTGTGTCACCCTGCTTCAGAACACGTAGCCAATACTGCACGCATCGTGCCCTGGATTCAATAGAAAGAGGGTAACGGCCTAGATCACCATATATCATATCATTTGGGGTCCTGGAAGGCACATTAATGAAGAGTTTGCATGCGTACAAATGTACTTTTCAATTTGGGGATTCTCCTTGAAGCCCACAGCTCTGATGCGTACAGCAAGGAAGGAACAATTTGGGAGAATCAAACAATTTAAAAAACACATTGCTTGAGTAGCAGCCATACCTTTTTAAGGCTTTAACGATCTGTATGATTCCTCTCTTTGCACGAGACACAAAATCTTCAGTAGCAATATTAAAACTTAGCTTTGTTGAAAAATTTAGGCCCAGATACCTATACTTCCCCACCACTTCAATGTAGTCTCCACCTAAGTGCCACACCTCTCTTGCTCCCAAGTGTCCTCCCTTGCGGAAAACAACAATTTTGGTTTTGTTTACATTTACTTTAAGGCCAAGTCTTTGACTAGATTGGTGCAATATGTTGAGTGATTTTGTAGGCCTGCTACTGTAGATGACAGAAGGGCTAAATCATCAGCGAAAAGCAGAGGTACAGTTCCACATGGTTTGGCAAAAGTTGTATCCCATGCCTGCCGCCTCTGATTATGTCATTTGCAAGTTCATTAATAAAATAACTGAACAGGATAGGACTCCCACAAACATCCTTGCTTCAGCCCTGAAGGCATTCAAAATAGTCAGTGAGCTGACCACCGGCACAGCGTACACAAGATTTTATGCTAGCATACTTTCCCGCGAAGAACATTTAGCATCCTGCCCTGTACCACCAGTCCTTAGAGAGCACCTCCAGAGCATTGAATGAGAGATAGTATCAAAGGCTTTATAAAAGTCAACAAAAGCAATATATAGTTTGGCGTGTTTTGAAAACTGCTTCTCTACGATGGCGTACAGGTAAAGATATGGTCCACATTTAGAGTGGCCACGCCTGAAGCCTGCTTGAGCATCAGTTATGGCAGAATGTGTCTTGCCCATTTCATCAGCCTAGCATTCAGAACTCCTGTGAAAACTTTGCTGACACAGCTGAGCAAACTGATTCCCCTATAGTTGTCAGGACTGTCTGGGTCCCCCTTTTTATACAGTGGTACTATGATTGACTTGGTCCATTCTTTAGGGAAGATACCAGTGATGAAAATACGGTTGAAAAGTTTCAAACAAAAAGGGGATCACCTGAGACCCAGCATTCTGTAGAAATTCATTTAAAACCCAGATCAGGCCTGCAGACTTTCCACATTTGAGCCTACATAGTGCCTGACTCACTTCCTGTTAAAGTTATCATGGGGTCCAAAATTTCGTCGAAGTGCTCATAGTCAATAACCACGTCTTGTTCATCCTCATCAATATCTACACCGAGATTTAACAGTCTAGAGAAATGATCAAACCAATTGTGTACAGACACCTCACCGTATACTGGCCGAGTTCTTCTGCACTTTTTAACTTCTTTCCAAAAGTCAAGGGTCGGTTGCTGACTGCTCGAGTCTGCGTACCCTCTCTGCTCTGAAGGCACATTCTTTCACTTTGATCAAAGTTTTATACTGTTGTCTTTGGGCTGTATAAGTAACTTTGTCTCCATCTGAGTGGGACCTCCTATATCGACTCAATGCCCTGCTTGAGGCTTTTTTTACTGTTTATGCACTCTAGGTCAAACCACTCACTGAACTGGGTGCCTCGCTTGGCCCTAATCGTCTTTTTCATACACTGGCCTGCCTGAAGGAGGCACCCACAGAATGTCTCTACAGCCTTGTCTATATCTGTGTCTACCATCTCACATGCATCTCTAATCGCAGCCATGCTCTCTTCAGTGAAAACTTGTTGTACATACTGTTCAGCTTATCTGGCTGCCATATATACTTTTCACAAGAAAATTCACATTGCTCATCTGGGGCATTCTTGTGTAAAGAGACAAGGATATCTCTAAAGGCATGTGTACTGATTCGACTCTTTGGCCAACCGTTAAACTGAGTACTCTTTTAGAAAAATCAGATGACGTTATACAGTAATCAATCACACTATTTCCATGCTCTGATACATACGTAAACTGTCCCTCTCTGTCGCCACCCCCTGCTCCATTATGTATGAATAGATCGAAACAAAGACATAGGTCAAAAGGGTTTTACCAAAATCAATTTACTGCAGCATCTTGTGAATTTCTCGTTTCACTCAGCAGAGCATCGTGACTGAGAGGGATCTGCAACTGGCAGCACTGAGTCTGCCTCCACACTTACCTGGAACCTACCAGTTCTAGCATTCAGGTCTCCAAGCAAAATTAGGTGAAAATCTTTATGTGCGTCCATAAGCTGCAAGGATACAGCTGTCTAAACTTTCTAGGAGGCAGTTACATTCTGCTGTGTCATAATAGCTGCTACCCTGTGGGGGTACGTAGGTAGCTATCATTATGATATCATGTGTTGTTTGAAAAACATCTTTAGCTATTTTTAACACCCACCATTTGATCATGCATTACAGTTATCACTTCTATAAGGTCTTTAACCATTTCTTGACTAGAACTACAACGCCCCCTGAACGTCTACCCGGTGCGATAATTTCACTGCAGAACAAGCATGTTTGTCATGATCAGGAAAATGCTGAGACAAATCGTATGATTTCTCTGTAAATGTTTCAACTAGTACTGCTATGTCATAGCCTCTAATGTAGGATTTGCAGTCCCCATCGCTAGTTTTACTATGTAGACCATCCACATCCAGCTGAGAACCACATAATTTTGGGTTATCATTACTTATTGCTTCAGTTTTGCTAACTGTGCTAAAACAGACTGTGCTTACTATTACTACCACTGTCAACTGTGCTAGTTTTAACTGAGCCATCACTATGCAAGGAGGTTTGTTGTAACGGTCGTTTTGTGGACATTCCCTAAAGCGTGTTTTTTGTATTGCCTTGTTGAGTCTGTTGTGTGTGCGATGAGCCATTGCTGGTAGTTTTGTGCGTGGGGCCGACATCTTCGGCTGAGACTGTGACTGGTCTGCACACCCCTCCCCTGGGTGGATTGAGATAGCTTGCTCCCCCCGGCGCTTCATGGACTGTAGTACAGGTTGTTGATGGCCAGTATGCACCTGGGAGGGGCAGCTGCGAATTTGTGGGAACTGCCATTGGCTCAGGTATTTGTGGGTGTGCTGCCCTCCCCTAGTGCTGGCCGTTGCAGGACTTGGGTCCTGTTACAATAGGTGGGTGCCTGGGGCCACTCGACGCCACCGCCTGTGCCATACGCTGAGTTGATCGCTAGCATGCCTTCCATGGGTACATCAGCCTTCCTGCCACTGTCGTTTGGCCACTCTGTTGTGTTCTGGTTGTGTGATGGGCACCGGCGGGGCGCCACTGGACCCCCAGGCTCCTTTGCTGCCAGCCTGTGAGTGTTTGTCGTTGGTTGGACGATTCTCCGATTCTGATAATCTCCTGCCGCTGAGTGTTGAAGGTGTAGATTCCGTCCTCCGTGAACAGCCTGTCTGCTCTCAATGTAGCCCTCCTCCCACCACTACGGAGCTCCTTGTAAAATACCACAAGTCCCTTGCGCGGTTGCTGACCTCCTTGGAGAAGTCCTCCCTGATGGACAGCCTGCTGGTAGTTGGAAGTTGCCGTGCATGGGTCAGGCCCAAAAACCCCGCTGCTTCATGGACTGGAAACGCACCAAAATGGCATTTGCCAGCCCAGTATGCATACTCAATCAGTATGTCGGCCGTTATGTTGAGCTGATCCCGGAAAACTTCTCTGATAAGCTGTTCACAGGACGCACCAACTCGATTTGCTATCCCAAAGAAGAGGAGGTTAGGCTTCCTTCGCTCGGCGTCCAGCCTCTCTATCTTGGAGGACAGCCGTTGTACTGTCTCCTTCAATGATGTTGGGGTCCTCCTCGACACGTTCCTGCTTGTCACCACAGTTCGTCCAGGTCAAGGCGCAACACCTCCTGCTGCCCCTCTAGTTGGTCCAGCTTGTTGTTCAGCGTTGACTGGAGGATGCCCAGCTTTTGGTCCAAGCTCTGGGCTAGTTGCTGCTGCCCTTCCTCTAGTCGTTTCATGCCACTGTTCAGAGACTGCACAGCCTCGGTGAGGCCCTGCAGCAGCTGTTCTGATTCCATTTCTGTGAACAGTGGTTGTAGGGTGCTGTTGTCGCTGGAGTTGCTGAGATTGACTGTCTTTGTGTTTGTTGGGTTATCTTCATCATTTGATTTTCTTAGCGGTGCAGATGGCGGCTGGGGTGAGGAAGGGGCCCTGGATTTCGTTCTATGCACCTATCACTAACATGAGCAACAAGCATGTCACAGCAATACGACTGGATAACTTGTCCACTCGAAAACCTCGTACTCTTTCTCTGGCTATTGTTGCCTTTCTGGTTAAGATTTCTGGAGTATGTTCCAAACAGTCCAATTCTGTTCCCGTATAGCGAGTTGAACAACCCATCTTGACGTGCACATCAAACCCGTTTACTTTACACACTCCCTAAGACAGAGCGAAGGGTGATAAAGCAGATTCGTTCCGATTAGACTTGACTCTAACAGTTGTAGTCAAGTGGTCGAGTGGTGTTGGTTCGTTGGAACGTGTGGCTCATTCACTCATGGAACAATTCAGCGACTAGAAGGTGATAGGTGTTTATTCATCTTCACTACAACGCACACAGCAGGGAGCAAGCCTGTATAGACACATGCAAAGAAAACAGCTTCTTAACAAACAGTAAATGTAGGAGACAACAGTTGTCAAAATCTACATTTTTACAATTGATACTAGGCTTGCGTACACCTACCCAATTCATTTTCTTTATTTATGGATTTATAATTTACATAGTCATTATCATACCAAGGGCAAAAAAACAAATGAAATTAATCAAACCTAAATAGGCAGTAGTTGTCAGTACACAACTCAACACACATACCACAAAACTTTAAACTTGTGCATCAACACAAAGAGAAAGAGCAAACAAAAAATACAATAAAATTACAACTTTGCCATAATGTCATGGCTTCAGTCACCATTTTATCTAAGACAGTTGAAGCCAATTTCAATGTTCTCACCCCTTTTCCCCATGACTTTCCAACCCGGTCCTCAATGTGGTGGTTGGTAAAATTAGCTTGATTTTCCATGATCATTTAATCGTGGAATGCCTTGCACTGGTTGCAACAAATCCCAAATCAAAATTTCCCAAACGGAAATTTACAAAATTAGGTCTCCTCTGAACCAGGATTAGACCAATTCCCAAGCAGAAATTACAAACACTACTAACAAAAAGAGAATTTAATTATTTACCACAGTTATTACCATACTGAGCCATGTATCAGTTAAATCTGAGGCTGTATACCTTTTTGACTAACCATTTAGAATATTAAATTTAGGGCAAAAGCCCTTCAAAAGATCCTGTGGACAAGAATTCTTGTTTGGTGTGACTTAGTAATTATGCTGAAGTATCACCCTAATCATTATTCCAACATACAAAATACACAAGAATGAAGGATAAAAAAAAAGAAATTCAATGTTCAAGGTTGACTGGAACATAGACAGAAAATTAATTAAGGCTTTAGTTAAGAACCGCCTTTAGACAAATTTCTCTGGGCCAGGAAAATTTTGACGTCAGCTATGTACAACAATGTTGCAAAATCTGCTGACATGCCCGTCACAAGTGTGATACTTTTGTCAAAATGTTACTCATAAAGTCTTTCAACAATAAATCTGCAAGTACAGTAGTCCACACAATCCTTTAGATGGCTGGGTAATTTGAACATTTCACATATTTACATTTTCTTTCCAATACAGAGATGGTAATGATCTGAAAACAAAGAGAGTTTGTGTAGCAAAGCTAGCACGTGGCAGTTCAAAACTGAAGGGCTTGAAACAAAGGGAGTTGAGTAGCAAGGCTAGCACATGGCCTTTCCGAAATGAAAAGCTTGAAAGGTTCGCACCCACAAAACTGCAACTTGTACAAACATACTGGGTAAAGTATTTGAAGATCGATCAAAGAAACTTTTCAAAGTCTACAATCTCATACAACTTACTAAAACCGTTTTTAAGGCACTGTGTGCAGCCTCTTCGATGTCGTCGGGTCTACGCCAGGCTTCAATTGCCCGGTTTCCGTTCGTCAATCCTTTTTGTTCTTTCACGGACCACGACTTCCGGTTTTGTGGCTATACGCACGGACGATGTTAAATTTACATCTGTATGCACCCTATAACACACACCCCTTGCTTTTGAACGCAATGTCCCCATTGCTCCCAAAGATATCCTTTTGCTAATGTCGAAATTAGTTTCCGACCCAAACAGGTTAAACATTAGCAATGAACGATAGAAAATTTACATTGGGAGTAGACTAATAGTTAGCCTCAGCTCCCAAAGTACAGTCAGTATAGTATGGAGAACATTGACGGGATTTGTTATGGGTGAACAGGTAATTGATATCTCTTTGTATGAAATTATAGCAAAACTAATACCTTCAACAAATTTATGTAGGCCTTTCTAGATGAAACTAGCCATTACTTGCTCCCTTAACTCTACTGACAAGTGCGTGCCCGCTAGTGCCCAACTGGACATCACAGACATAAGGCTGAGTGCCTGCCAGCGCCCGGAAAACATGTGGCAACAATGGGCGCTGCCATGTTTTCTGATAGAGAAAGGAAGTCCTGCGAGAACGTGACTTCTTCCTTCCTGTAGCCATCCACTTCCGTTTGCAAAAAAAAAAAACGAGTCGATACATGCCGTAGTTCTTGAGTTATGAATTTTAAAAATTATTTTCATTTCATTATCTCCTTTTCTCTCTTTTAATAATTTTTTTTTTTAAATTTGGGTAACCATGTTCAAATTACAGAGTTACTTATCTTGCCGTAGGCTTTCAGCGTAACTGGCTCAGGTAAGTGCATATGAAGAAGGTGAACTGAAATCTTTTGGTTCTTTCTCCAAATTTTGTGCCCCTTTATATAGTCAGACACATTCTCATCAAAACTGTCATGGGACAAACCACTCTGCTGCCGGGTACTGGTGTGACTTGTTTGCAGATGGTTCTTTGGCTGCAATCCTGCCACTTCTGCGAAGTTATCATGAACACAAAGTCAAATCATTCTTGTAGGTGTTCTCTTCATAGACAAAAACAAAGAAAGGGATAAAACGCTTTACCTAGGTTTAAAAAATATTTCTTCAGTTTGCTTTTTCCAACATTAATAACGATTAATAATTTGTATTAAAAGGAAAAGGACACAAAGGGTAGAGAGCTGAGAGGCATAGAATTGTCCGCGAGAGTGCAAATGTCATGACCAGCAATGAAAGCCGAGGTTCATTCCCTGTGGCGGTGGGAAATGCCACCCCAGGAAGATAACTGGGGTTCATTCCCTGTGGAGTGGGAGATGCCACACAGGAAGATAACTGGGGTTCATTCCCTGTGGAGGTGGGAGATGCCACCACAGGAAGATAACTGGGGTTCATTCCTGCGGAGGTGGGAGATGCCACCACAGGAAGATAACTGGGGTTCATTCCCTGCGGAGGTGGGAGATGCCACACAGGAAGATAACTGGGGTTCATTCCCTGCGGAGGTGGGAGATGCCACCACAGGAAGATAACTGGGGTTCATTCCCTGCGGAGGTGGGAGATGCCACCACAGGAAGATAACTGGGGTTCATCCCTGCGGAGGTGGGAGATGCCACCACAGGAAGATAACTGGGGTTCATTCCCTGTGGAGGTGGGAGATGCCACCACAGGAAGATAACTGGGGTTCGGCTGTTGATCTTCCATCCTGCTGTGTGTGTGTAGGGTCACTCTTGTTCCAATCCTGTCGGCGACGCCACGTGTAGTCAAGTGGTCGAGTGGTGTTGGTTCGTTGGAACGTGTGGCTCATTCACTCAATGGAACAATTCAGCGACTAGAAGGTGATAGGTGTTTATTCATCTTCACTACAACGCACACAGCAGGGAGCAAGCCTGTATAGACACATGCAAAGAAAACAGCTTCTTAACAAACAGTAAATGTAGGAGACAATAGTTGTCAAAATCTACATTTTACAATTGATACTAGGCTTGCGTACACCTACCCAATTCATTTTCTTTATTTATGGATTTATAATTTACATAGTCATTTATCATACCAAGGGCAAAAAAACAAATGAAATTATCAAACCTAAATAGGCAGTAGTTGTCAGTACACAACTCAACACACATACCACAAAACTTTAAACTTGTGCATCAACACAAAGAGAAAGAGCAAACAAACATACAATAAAATTACAACTTTGCCATAATGTCATGGCTTCAGTCACCCTTTTATCTAAGACAGTTGAAGCCAATTTCAATGTTCTCACCCCTTTTCCCCATGACTTTCCAACCTGGTCCTCAATGTGGTGGTTGGTAAATTAGCTTGATTTTCCCATGATCATTTAAAGTGGAATGCCTTGCACTGGTTGCAACAAATCCAAATCAAAATTTCCCAAACGGAAATTTACAAAATTAGGTCTCCTCTGAACCAGGATTAGACCAATTCCCAAGCAGAAATTACAAACACTACTAACAAAAAGGAATTTAATTATTTACCACAGTTATTACCATACTGAGCCATGTATCAGTTAAATCTGAGGCTGTATACCTTTGTGCTAACCATTTAGAATATTAAATTTAGGGCAAAAGCCACCTTCAAAAGATCCTGTGGACAAGAATTCTTGTTTGGTGTGACTTAGTAATTATGCTGAAGTATCACCCTAATCATTATTCCAACATACAAAATACACAAGAATGAAAGGATAAAAAAAAAGAAATTCAATGTTCAAGGTTGACTGGAACATAGACAGAAATTAATTAAGGCTTTAGTTAAGAACCGCCTTTAGACAAATTTCTCTGGGCCAGGAAAATTTTGACGTCAGCTATGTACAACAATGTTGCAAAATCTGCTGACATGCCGTCACAAGTGTGATACTTTTGTCAACTGTTACTCATAAAGTCTTTCAACAATAAATCTGCAAGTACAGTAGTCACACACAATCCTTTAGATGGCTGGGTAATTCTGAAATTTCACATATTTTACATTTTCTTTCCAATACAGAGATGGCAATGATCTGAAAACAAAGAGAGTTTGTGTAGCAAAGCTAGCACGTGGCAGTTCAAAACTGAAGGGCTTGAAACAAAGGGAGTTGAGTAGCAAGGCTAGCACATGGCCATTTCCGAAACTGAAAAGCTTGAAAGGTTCGCACCCACAAAACTGCAACTTGTACAAACATAAATGGGTAAAGTATTTGAAGATCGATCAAAGAAACTTTTCAAAGTCTACAATCTCATACAACTTACTAACCGTTTAAGGCACTGTGTGCAGCCTCTTCGATGTCGTCGGGTCTACGCCAGCTTCAAAAATTGCCCCGGTTTCCGTTCGTCAATCCTTTTTGTTCTTTCACGGACCACGACTTCCGGTTTTGTGGCTATACGCACGGACGATGTTAAATTTACATCTGTATGCACCCTATAACACAGTGAGTAATCTTTACCGGTAGAAACAGCGCCTGCGAGAGCTCAGGTAGGACACGTCCTCTCACCTCGGCGGTCGTCGGTCAACTCCGGGAGAGAGAGAGAGAGAGAGAGAGAGAGAGAGAGAGAGAGAGAGGAGAGAGAGAGAGAAGACAAGACAAGACAAGACAAGACAAGACAAATTCTTTATTATCGAGGGTAATAGGTAAGCAAGTTCATGCTTTTTTACATCCAGCCCTCGCCGAAGAGGGGAACAAAAAAAAAATATTGCGAAATGAAAAAAAAAATGAAAAAAAAAAAAAAAAGAAACCCAACAAAAAAAAAAAATTGAACACACAAAAAAGTCTGAAAATACACAAAATGGAAATAACATCAAAGAAACGTAACACACTTCCACTTTAACAATCCCCACCCAGAAAACGCCCCTCCCCAAACACCCACCCAAACACTTGTACACTTTCGCAAACAAACAACACACAAACACACATAGTAAGCAGCGGGGTGAAGAGAGAGATGGGGTGGAGAGAAGCGGAGAGAGAGAGAGAAAGAGAGAGAGAGAGAGAGAGAGAGAGAAAGAAAGAAAGAGAGAGAGAGAGAGAGAGAGAGAGAGAGAGAGAGCGGAAGCGGGGGTATGGGGTGAGGGCGGGATGGGGAGGGGGGAGAAAGAAAATACAAAATACAAGTAAAGTACAAATACAAACGGGGAAACAAGAGTCAAATAGACTTGAATACACACAATACATCAAATAATGAAATGCAATTAAGCGATATCATCAATGTAAAACATGTCAAATAGCTTAATCCATTATCGCTGTGCTTCAAATGACACGTGCAAGATTTCCGTCTAACACCGGCTTGTACTCGTGCAGTTTTTAAAAAAATTTCTATTCACTTAGTCTTTAATTGATTTAGGAATCAAACTATTACACTTTTTTTAAATATATCTTTTAACTTACTGAGCGGATATCCTTTTGAGCGCTCTTTGAAAATATCAAAACTTGAGATTTCTTTCAGAAATGGAGGCAAATTGTTCCAATACGTACCGCCACTGTATACGAGGCTTGATTTGTAAAGGTCAAGTCTGGGCAGAGGCATTATTAACTTGTGGATGTGCAGAGAATGTAATATCTTCGTTCACGACCACCCATGTTATTTTGCACGAAAACCCCCCTTTCACATCCAAATCACGTCCATCTCATGTCAGTTTTGACCAATTTTTAACACCTGTTTTTAAACAAAATTAACACCCCAAAACTCTAAATATTGACGTTATTAACACATTAAAACGGGGGCTTACGTGCTAGATAAGATCTGGTGATCGTGAACGAAGATATTCACATCTCTTACAGGGACATGAAATGAACTAAATATTTTAAAATTTATGGCCGGCAATATACACCCAAAAAAC